>JAWPHD010004810.1:0-178191 GCA_037043455.1 Cyrtodaria siliqua
ACTCACCTATTTTGAGAATCCTAACTCTATAGACACCATATAACCGACTGTTTGTCTGTTTGCGTGTTTCTTTCTGTGTTTTGTGGTTGACTGTCCTCCTTGAATGCTACTTTTCCTGTCCGATCTTTTTATATTTCTTCAACCAACCCCGAAACTGGAGCGTCGAATTAAAGAGTAATTAACTCATACTTCATTTCACATTCAATCGTGGGAATTTTTAGAACCTGTGAAAAAAACACTTTTAATCGGCACAATTGTTATATGAACAGCTGGATAGAGTTTTGATAGACGGTCTTGCAGTATAATTTTTCCAATATTTGGAGGGTTAGTTTCTTTAAAGGACATATTTCGAGCCTATTGTATTTGGGACGAGGGTGTGGAGGGGAGAGGGGGTGGGGGAGAGAATTTCTATAGCTTACTGTAAATAACTGTTAGCCATGCAATTTCATGAGAACATTGTGATATTCAATTTTGATTCAGATTATGAGGCCCACACAATAAAGTATTTTTGAGTGCAGTAAAATTTAAACACAAAAGAAGGCTATCATTCTTGTTCTAGAAAAAAAAGAAGATATATCAGACAAGTTTTGTATTTAAACCTAGATAAATTATGAATATGCTTTTTTTCTAAATTACAAAGTTGTGTTTAGCTTTTCTTACCCAAGACCATATCTAATATAGAAATGTAACACAAAGAAAAAATTACAAGCGGGCCTCAATTTATATACCTGAGTTGATCGGTCATGGAGCATGCAGTCAGTAAATAAACAAGATTTCCATGCTTCTTCAATGATGGAAAATACTAGGAAATATGTCCTTAAAGACACATTTCGGGCCTATTGTATTTGTGTGTGTGTGGGGGGGGGGGGGGGGGGGGGGGTGGATGGGGGTGGTGGTGGAGGTTGGTGGGGGGGAATTTCTATAGGTAACTGTAATCGCTATTAGAAATACATTTGCACATGGAAATTTAGATTATTAGTTTTTTGTCAAAGTATAAGGCCCGTCCCATAAATTGTGTATAATAATGTAGTAAAAATTATAACCGTTTTGCATTTGATGTGCTCTTGTATATATGTTAAAACAACTATGTATAGATGGATTTTCTTAAAAGAACCGTGTTAACAATTAATAGTTTTTGTATTTTTAGCGCAATATCCTCTATTATCAGTTACTTCTCTGCCATGTTTTAATAAATCTCAAATGCAAGAAACTCATCGGGACTTCAACATTCAAAAATCGTTGTCATCTGTCAGTGTTTTTTGATCACCTGAGCCGAAGGCTCAATGTGATGTTTTTGGAATCACTCTTCGTCCGTCGTCCGTCCGTTGTCTGTCCGTCGTCCGTCGTCGTCGTTATCTTTTGCTTCTGACGACTTTTTCTCAGAAACCGCTTGTCGGAATTCAACCAAATCTTGACCTACGATGCCATTGCGTTCGGACGTTGTGGTTTCTATAGGACCCTATATATCATTTTTTTATATGAATTCATTAAACTGGATTTTATAGTTGCACCAACAGCTAAGGTCATTTGGCGACATTCCAGCTTTTTATTGGTGGAGGAAGACCCCAGGTGTAAACCCGGGCATTTTTTCGTGCAAGGGCGCGTACCTGAGTAGAACCACCGACGTTCCGCAAGCAAGCTGGATAGCTTGATACTTACATACTAAACAGTCCTGGCCCCATGGGGAATCGAACCCACAGCGCTGAGGGACATGTGATTTCAAGTCTGAGACCACTCAACCACGGACGACCCCAAGTTTATCTGAAGCGTCATTATATGTTTGTTCGAATGATGCACCTGAGATCATAAATGCCCCCGCAATGGGGATTATCAGTTTCATTTAACAAATCTTAACAAATATTCTGCAAAAATACAAGATATAGAGCTGTGATATTTTGCATGTAACATCGTCTTATGGTCCTCTAACTAGTTTGTTCTAATGGTGACCCTGAGGTTAAATTTGGACCCGCCCCAGTGTCCTAATCATTCACACGAACTCGGACAAAAAAGTGTGACGCACGGACGCACACACGGACGGACGGAAAAAGCGGCGACTATATGCTCCCCCATAATAAACAATCTAGTGTTTTTAGTTACAATATATTTTATATCAAAAGCTAAGGTAATAGTAAATGAAAAGAAAAAAACTGTGATAGACCTCAATATAATGTATCTGTGGTAATCAGTCAGCAAGAAGTAAGCAGTTAAAAAGCATGCTATCCATGATTTTTCAACGACTACATTCAGTTGGGAAATGTGTCTTTAATAGCTACTAGGACATAGTTATTGTCTTGGGTACGAAAAGCTAAACACAACTTTGTAATTTAGATACGCATATTCCTAATATAGCTGGTTTAAATACAAAACTTGTCTGATATTTCTTTATTGTTTCTAGAACAAGAACGATAGCAAAGCATTAAATGAACACAGAACTTTCTGTTGTGTGTTTAAATTTTACTGCACTCTACAATGCTTTATTGGGTGGGCCTCATAATCTGAATCAAAATTGAATATAATAATGTTCTCGTGAAATTGTATGGCTAACAGTGATACAGTTACCTATACAAATTCTCTCCCTCCCATGCTCCCTCCCCCCACCACCCCCACCCCCTCTTCCTCCCCACTCCAAATACAATAGGCTCGAAATATGTCCTTAACAGATGAACGTCAATATTTGAAAAGTTTTATTGCTTTATTTGCTTTATTTGCTCTAAAAGTAGAACAACTATGGATCCAGTCATAGCCGTTTGCATACCTTAACGAATGCTTAATTGTACACACTATAAACAACTATAACTATGATCATTATTTGTAAAGGAAGTCCTGAATACAAAATGCTATATTACCAGATAAATGTTATTATAGTAAAAAGTGCGCCGACATGTCATAATTATATGAAGTGCGTTTGATTGAGACGAATTTAAGACTTTAGTACTCAATAATCTCAACATAAACACTTCGTTCTGATTTAATGTTTATATTTTCAGAAGAAAAAAACCCAAACAAAATGAAGCAGTTTATCCTTATCCACTTCAGCATCACACTTATAAACCCTTCGTTCTGTTTTTATAACTGAATTTTCAGGAAGCTCCAGCGGTTTGTTCTCATTATATTTGGCATACTAAGAATAAATCCTTCGTAATATTTTCAGAAAGCTGAGGCGTTTTTTCCTAATCCTGTTCAGCATCACAGCTATAAACATCATCTGGATATTCGGTATGCATACATGATAACAAGGCGAATTCTCTTTATGTTGTATTTGTTTGGAAAGATTAATATTGTGTTTATATGAGTTGTCTCCATAAACTGGTTGCATTTTGCCGTATAACTCGTCGATATTCTTCTTTTTTCGCCTTCTTGTTTACCCTTCCTTTTCTTCTAAGTTTTTTTGTTGTTGTTTTTCTTCTTCATCTTCTTCTTCTTCTTCTTCTTCTTCTTCTTTTTCTTCTTCTTCTTCTTGTTCTTGTTCTTCTTCTTCTTCTTCTTCTTCTTCTTCTTCTTCTTCTTGTTCTTGTTCTTCTTCTTCTTCATCTTCTTCTTCTTCTTCTTCTTCTTCTTGTTCTTGTTCTTCTTCTTCTTCTTCTTCTTCTTCTTTTCGTTAGGAATAATGGCTAATATTTGTTTTCTGATCTGCAATGGCCTAGATGCTTTAAAAACGAGAATTTATTCTTGTTTCGAAATCGACGTACGTTTTTAACTGATAGCAAGTTGAATTCCGTATGAATTAATATTACTGATTTAACTACAAAAACCTGACAGGTCGTCGAGTTTTCCAGACCAAACATTTTCCTAAACTAAGTGTTGAAAACATTAAACCGAATGTTACCTGCTGCTCAATGGTGTGTGCACATTGCTTAATACTGAAACACATGTTATGTTTGTTTTCGTTATGTTTGTATTGTCCCCGTGTGGTTCCGGGGGGCCCGTTTGTTTACGGGGTAAAGAATATGGCCACTGCTGATCCCGTTGGAGGGGAAGGCAGAGGGGTAAAACCCCCACAAATTCATGTTCATTTTATCTTTTTTTTGTTCATGCTCATTAAAGGTCTTCATCATGACCCCTGCATTGTTTCAGGTGCCATCTCGCTCATATCGCTAGAGCAGTGGCAGAAAAACTATAACGTGGCTCCAGCGTAAATGGAGTGTCTACAATAGAATTTGCAGCAACAGTTCAGGGTGAGAAGGTTCTAGGCCCGTTCTCAATATTTTATCTCGATGTACATGGAGGATGAGCCTGGCATGTTCATTCCTGTTAGGCGCCATTAACCTTTCATGTGTTGGTGCGCCTTAAAACCCCAATTCAATCCAATATTTGGATTGACACCAATTACTCTACGCCTATATGTTAATATGTCTGCTACAAGCAATGCCTTTTACATTGGCATTAGGTGATTTGGTCGTTTATGATCAGACAAATGCCTAAATAAAATTATCTGCTTCTCTATAACTTCAACATGAGAATCAAACATATAGGTATACACGTTCAGGCGTTTATTTAAATAAGTGGCCCTATATAAGTATAGTTTTCTATACAATGCCCCCATATGTCATACAGCCCATGAGAATTCCCCGCCAATCCCACCCCCTTGCCTTTGGACAAATACACACTACTGCTGATTACTACAAGTATTCGTTCTTTCCCCTTGCAATCGTACAGTGGAATAGACTACCAGTCGACATTGCAATGCTGCCAGACTTGAACTCGTTCAAACTGACTGTGTGCTCAGTCACCCACTCCATGCCATAGGCAGGAAGCTTTGTTTTGTTTTTACTTTTAAAAATCACTTTGTCTTCTTCAGACTTTAACATTATAACACTATCATTCTTTCATCTCACTATGAACTGCATCAACATGTATATGTCGTAAATAATTAGAAATAATTTATGTTTTAAACTAAAGCTTAATCTCGTTGCTTTTTGTTTATATTGTATATATACATATAAGACTGAACTACTGTTATATTTTAAATTAATTAATAGATTAACGATTACATGTTTACATTAGCCTGATGTTTCCTTTTATTTTTGCACACGTAGCTGGTCGGATTAAGTCGTCAGTTGCGAAATCAAAATCACATTCCAACGCTACACATGCATCTTCCTTGGTAAGGACTACTGTTGCGACGATACCAACACCAGGCACACCAATTATGCTGTGGTGGGATTCCGTGTATACTAGTGTTGACGAGATTAAGACGTGTGGTCAAAACACATGCAGAGTCACAAACAACCGTAGTCTTCAGAATCATCACGACACGCAGGTTTATTTCATTCAATATACATATTTCATAATGAGTATTAGTTTTAAATATATAGATTTTACAAAAAAAAAAATCTTTATTAATAAAGTGAATCGTCCTGATTTCGCATGAAATCCGGTGAAACACATTACGTATGAGAATGCAACTTCACTTAAACACCCTTATCAATTACCAGTCCTAGCATGGGAATCGAACCACGTCCGCGCGACCCGAATAGCGAACAATTATTTATGAACATTTTCCAGTTTTCGATCTATGCATACACTTTCTGAGTAACTATCAATTACAACAGCGGTTCTCTTGACCTTTTTAGTAATCAAACGAAAACTTCTTACAAGACTTGTTATCGGTTATGTTTCAAGTTTTCTATATGAAAAGTACACTGTTGCATTATCCATAATACTTGATTGGAAGTTGCATCAATTAAATTAATATGTGACATTTTAAGATCGATGTCAGTGGTTAAAATAATTGGTGGTTTTCATGTCTTTAGAAAGTGTAAATATTTTATATGGATATTAAATATCTGTTTTGTTTTACAATTACCCTTTCTGAATATATTATATATATTATTCATCGAATGTGTCTGATTATCAGGATTATTTCACGAAATAAAAAGCGTGATGTATTTTCACGAAATAGAAGGCGTGTTGTATTCTCGCGAAATATAAGGTTTGTGTTTTCACAACATAGCAGACACAACCAAGCAAAATAAAACACGCTTACGATGTAATTAAATAATTCATTATAGCCGAACGCAACAGATTGTAAATATATATTGAACCAAACAGCTAACCCACTAGTAGACAATACATTTAATGCATGAACATATTATATGCCAACTGATACCGTTGGAGACAAGTGGTTTGAATGATTTTTGTTTTAATTTACAGTCGTTATTGACAAGATATTAGTCTAGTTCAGAATGAAATTTGTTTTGATTTATTTATTGTTATTATTGAGATATTAAAGGTATTGTCTACTGGTGCGTTATCTGTTTGGTTCAGTATATTTAAAGTGTATACAACAAATACTAATTATTAATTACACAGTTTTGTGATATTAGTTTATGATTAAGACTGACGTTTCTGTCAAAGTTTATAAGTAAAACAGAATTTGTTAAAAACGTATTATTATAAAACAAAATTTGTGAAATGCTAACCTTTGAGAAATATTAATCTCTCACCTTTATATACCTGTAATACATCTTGTTATTTGCGATTATACCTTAATTTCATACAATCATTTATTTCAGGTATTCATTTTCTATGGTTCACATTTCCGACCCTACGCCCTTCCATTACCGAGGAAACCGAACCATTTGTGGGCTCTTATCCACGAAGAATCGCCAAGAAATGCTTATATTTTATCGCACGGCAACACCCTGTCGATTTTTAATATGACATCCTCCTATAGCAAATGGTCCAATTATCCCATAACGACGCAATGGTTACAGTGTCCTGATTGGATACAAGATACAAAATACGTGTTACCATTGGTGGATAAAAATAGACTGCGGAAAGCTGGATTAGCGCCAATTTTGTACTTACATAGCGACTGCGGTGTACCATCAGACAGGGACAACTATGTAAAGCTGCTACAAAAGTACATACCAGTTGACTCGTATGGATCATGTGTAAGAAATAAGAAAATGCCTGAAAGGTAAATACGCACATTAGATCTTGTAATAAAACAAATGGTGGAGTGCGTGGTCCAGTGGTAGAGCACCGAACTCCTGACCGAGAGGTCGTGGGTTCGATCCTCCGTCGGGGCCACGTTAGTTATCCTTGAGTAAGGTAATTAGTCCACATTGTTTAGTACTGGTTCTACCCAGGAAGACATCGAAAGTGATTAATCTAAGTTGCAAGAACTTGTTTCGCAATCGATGTAAAATAAATATGTTTAAACAATAACAAATGTATCATGAATGATATCGTGATTTGCATGAACACAATAAATTATTGCACATCTGGAAGTCATTAGTATAATTGTCATAACATCCATAGCCGATGTGAGTTGAAAATAAGGCCGAAATGTTATTTCATCTAGACAAATATATTTTATAACGTCGTACCTACGAAAAATTACATATACCTGCTGAAAAAGGATCCCTCAGAATCAACAAACACAAACAAGATATAAATGTAACGCTGAGTGAATGTCAATACATAAGTGTCAAACATATTAAATGATAAGACTAAAACAAATAAGAACATCAACATAAATATACTATTTAATACATTTTGAAATGTAATACTTTAAGAGAAGATAGAGACATATATTTTTAATTTTCAAGAACGCAATCCACCAAATGGTGTTTATGGTGGGACATCATCTCATACTATTTTTGTAGCATAATTACACCAACATACAACTACGACCGTGGAGATCATATCTGAATAAACCGTTTCTTACCGAAATATCATGTGCATAACCCATTAATTGCACTTTTACATATAACTTAACTACGACTTTATTTCTATAATAATGTTGTTTTAATTGAATGTTTAAGGATTCTCATGTACATACCATTGCTTATTACGTGGTCCCACCTTAATTTCATTAAGCGATGGGAAAGCTTATATTAGCAGGATTGTATAACGGATATTTTGACAATAAAACATGTTTAAAAACATTTTTTCCTGAGACCACGCAATGAGTGTATTTTCTTCATTTATAGATTGCGTTTTCGGGATAATATGGAACCTCTTGACGATAAAGCGTTCTTTAGATTTGCAGCACGTTATAAATTTACATTAGCTATGGAGAACTACGTGTGTGATGACTATGTGACGGAAAAGCTCTGGCGACCACTTAGAATCGGCTCTGTCCCAATTGTATTTGGGGCTCCGAACATCAGGGTAACACATTTTCCAATATGGATAAACGGCGAATTGTACTATTACTATTATATTTTCTCTAACTTTTCATATTTTTTCAATCAGCTGTCAATTTATTTGACGTTCAGTAGCACATGTTAGGATTACATCAGAATAAGAATAAGCAAGCACACTCGCACAATGACTGCCTTCTACGTGACTGTCCAACTTAGGATTACACATTTGTACAAATGTATACTGATACTCAAAAACATAAGTTTAAATACTTTCTATTCTGCACATGAAATAGTGAAAGTTTAAATATATATATACACATCAAATTCAGTTTTGAAAGAAGTAAATGCTTCAAACTGTCCGCAATGCTATTCGTTATTTTAACGCATCTCGTTCGGTCCTTTGTCTTACGTAATATACAACTTTCGTCCCTGGCACATATTAATAAATTATAAATAGCATATTTCGGTAGATACGATACTTTGTAAGCTCGATATATATCGTGTGCACCTCATACAATCACAGTGGTGTCCCATAAATTGCAAAGAATATAACTTCTCATTCTCAAATACTACTGTAAAGGGAATTATTGACCTAAAATAAGAATCAAATTCCTGAAAACACGTCTATAAATATACTTAAGGAGGAGCATATTTATTTGTTCATGTTGTTGGAAGTAAATTTATCAACTACCATTATATTAATTATATATTAGTATAATTAGGTATACGTAACGGAACTGGAATATGCTCATTTATATAACACACTGTAAAGAATATTTAACTTGAAATGTAACTCCCGACGTCTACTCCTAGAATTGGATGACTGTACAATGCATGTATTAATCTATAAGTAAATCAATGTGATATAATAACGAAACCATAACTAAGTTTTCAAAATTATTTTTATTATTCTAAATAATATTTATGAATATCAAACATTTCGTATGAAAGGATCAACTCATATTATTAAATGGATGTGCTTATTCACAAATTCACTTAATCAAGAAGTAAACGTGGTATAAACTTCGCTTTACTAGTTGACTAATGTGATGTACGTGTACAGACAGTAATACATGTTTACTTTTACGTGATGATTTTAGGTTAAACTGTGCCAATCTGTAATGTTTAAACTTACATTCAGCCCACTTCTCCTGTTAGTACATATACATGGCAGAACTGCATTCGGCAGGAACGTTTACCCATACTATTCCTTTTCAATTGATGTTGAGGTGTTCACACTGCTGTGTATTTAGGTAGTTACGTAGTCTATTACACTTTCAGGATTACCTCCCATCAAATAATTCGGTGATTATCATTGAGGAATACCAAGATGTTGAAGACTTGGCGCAGTATATACATCTCCTTGATACCAACGACAAGCTATACAGACAATATCTTACATACAAAGACGAGCCTGTTGAAAACCAAAATCTCCAACACATACTAGATGAACGAGATTGGGAGCCAGAGAATTGCAAACATAAAACTTCCAAACTGCGGAAAAACTTAAAAGAAAAGCGTAAACCAACTTCACCGTTTTTCGGTTTCGAGTGCTATCTTTGTAATACTGTGTCAAGCTTGTTGTATAGTGATGGAAAAATGAAACATTTACAATCAAACTATGTTGCTGATTCCTCTCATTATGGTTGCTCCTCTCCGAGACAATTTGATGATAAAGGGAAATACAGTATACACAGTGACATTTGGTCAGCCGAGTGGAAATACGGAAAGTACGAAGCAGCGGTGATGGAAAAGTTATATCTGGAAAACAAAACAATGTCTCGAAAGGAATTCCATCAACTGGTAAAGCTAGCAATAAAAGAAGACGAAGCAAGATAACGTTGTTAATTGTGTCTTTGACAAAGACGATTATTTTAGTATAAGCCATGAAAAAGTTATTGAATTAAATCTATATGGGTAACTAGTATTGTTGTTTTAAATATATTTTTATTATTATGAAATAAATACAATCGAACAAACGTACTTTAGTTAATAAGTAAAAGTATTTATCACATAACTTGCGATGTGAGAGTCGAACAAAGCCAAGATATATTCATCATATAACACTAGTGAAATAAATCTGCAAATGAAGGCCGAATCATCGTTCGGTCCTGGTGTACAAGGGAATTGCTTCGTCGATTTCCGTAACCGTTTGAAATACCGGATTACGGAAATCGAAGAGGTAGTTTCGTTGATCGTCATACAAACATACGACGCCATCATACGACAAAGTTATATAAAGGAAGCTACAAGGAGCCTTCAACAAAAAATGATCCTTATGGAGTTTCTTTTGGAGGCATGTGATAAACTGAATCTCTCATTCTTACCTATTTAAGATTGAATTTCGGAAAAGCCTCGAATCATATAATTCAATTCATCTCGTTTAATAAGTCAATATTAAACAGGCACTCAAATGCACACAAATAAAAACAAGGACATCGTATATTCAGAAAATGTATATCACACAAATACACGGTATTTAAAAGCCAACAAAGCAATCTTGCTTTAGTTCCATCCAAAATGTTTTTGAACGTAGAACGATTTACATGCTTATATAATTAAAGTGCTTAAATTCATCCAAACTCCACTTTTACATGAAATTTAATGACATTTTATTGCGAATAAATGTGGTGTAGGAAACACCGGTGTCTGCTTAAATTTCACTTAAACTCCACTTTTACGTGAAATTTAATGACATTTTGTGATGTAGGAAACTCTGTTGCCTGCTTAAATTTCACTTATACTCCAAAGTTCATAAGACATTTAATGGAATTTTGGTTGAGATTAAATGCGGTGTAGGAAGCCATGAACTGTGCGCTTAAACTTCACTTACACTTCAATTATATATATATATATATATAAAGATCCGGCACCTTTCATTGTCACTGTCTCAATATAGCTGTGTGTGGTTGAACGCTTAAATGTGGCCCACTCATATGAGCTATAATTGTATGTATGTATGCGTCTATATGTTAATTGTGCCTCAAGGCGAGCGTGTTATGATGTAGAGATACAGTTCATCAACGTGTGTTGCAACTACCTTTTTTAAGGAGTGAATTCACATGCCTGATTTCTGTGTATCTCGTCATAGCTAGGCGCCCTGCCGTAGTTCGTCCGAAGGTTGTCTGTCCTTGGTAGTTCACAAATGTTTCTCCCTATATATATATATATATATATATAAATACTGTAGCTCAACTCACGCACAAAGTCAGATTCATCTAAGCATAGACCCTACACTGCTTTATTTCCAATTATACATTTATATAATACTTGAATATATTCATGTTTGTTCACGATAAATCATGCATAACGACATATAGATTTTAAACTATTAAGTAGATTCCAAGAGGAATCTTTTCAGGGATCCCCTTCTGTCATATCCTAAATCACATTGTCTCAATGTTAGGTTAATTCCGTTGGACAGAAACTACCTGTGTGCTGAACCCATGAAAGTATATAGATGTCTGATCCGATATGGTATAACTATTGTAGACAAGATGTTTATGTAATCACCACCTACTGTGTTATAACTGCATCTCCAACAGATATGCCGCAACGCCATATTGCCAATTAGTCAAAGTGGTCTTCAACAAATGCATCAATTAGTAATTAACTAACCATGTTATATAGCCTGCATATGTATCGACACATTATATCTTTTTTGTGTTATTCCTACAATTATTAAACCATATTTCTTAATTCATATGTTTTAATCATATGTTAGTGCAGACTTTAAATATTTGATCTGCAATCTCAGTTATAACTGAACTGTATGTGCAAACTATTATCATATTATTCTATGGATTAGCAATACTATGCTTAGTAGGAAAACAATAGCAAATATATGTTGTATACATTATTCATTAGTACTTATTAATGATGCAAATACTAATTTCGAACAATAATAGCCAACATCGATATTAATGTTAGTAAAGTATATACACTTCAATCAGAAATAATGTATACTTTACTGTATGCTGATGCTGTAATCAGTTACAGTTCATACTTTACAATATACTACATTATGTGTATGTCCAAAATACTTGATGCCATTAATATTCCCCTTTCAAATTCTAGATTATGTCTGTACCCACTTGTCATTACATTTCGTTTTTATGCCCCCGAAGGATGGCATATAGTAGTCGCACTGTCCGTCTGTTAGTCCGTCCGTCAGTCCGTCAGTCCCTTCGTTCGTCTGTACAATCGTGTCCGTTTAATAACTCTGACAATAATGGACGGATTTTCAAATAACTTATCACAATTGCTCACCACAACAAGACGACGTGTCGCGAATAAAATTCAGGTCCGTGGCTCCAAGGTCAAGG
This sequence comes from Cyrtodaria siliqua, assembly GCA_037043455.1. Classification (NCBI taxonomy): domain Eukaryota; kingdom Metazoa; phylum Mollusca; class Bivalvia; order Adapedonta; family Hiatellidae; genus Cyrtodaria; species Cyrtodaria siliqua. The sequence continues at coordinate 12,422 of JAWPHD010004810.1, forward strand.
TCACACTTAGGGGTCAAAGGTCAAAACAAAGTGCTTTTGTGTCCGGTTAATAACTCTGACATTCATGGACAGATTTTCAAGTAACTTGGCACAAGTGCTCACCACAACAAGACGGCATGTCGCGCACAAAACCCAGGTCCGTGGCTCCAAGGTCAAGGTCACACTTAGAGGTCCGTATTGTTACATTTAATTGCAATTAAATTCAGTATGATGTATCACTACATTTCAGTATTCATTATATGCGCAATGAGATGTGTCATTACATTTAATTTGAATTAATAAATATCATAATAAATATCATTAAATTGTAAGTTTGATATCTTAGGAGTTATGCTCTGTATATGAAATATATCGTTACAATTAAATTCCACCAAATGCAGTCTGAAATACCACCGCTACATTTAGGCTATCATTAAATGTGCAACATGCTTTAGTTGCGCTTAAATGCCCTTAAATTCCAAATACAAGTTACAAACTTTTATTCTACCTTTAAGTGTTATTATATTCCAACTAAATTCCTCACATGGAATTTAATGACATTTCAGCAAATTTAAGTTTTGAATAAATTCCTTATTTCGTGCAGTGTGATCTAGAAGAGGCAGTTGTGTAATTGTACTACTAATCAAAACCCATCAAAATGTTCATCATGTTTATTTACAATGGAGACATGCACTAAATTGGGTCTCATGTTCCTTCCAAGTGTCACTTTGAGTGCGGGTCTTTTAAACAAGAAACTAACAACGATCTACCTTCTTTGTCATTTATCCATGAACATGCCAATACACTGTTAATCCTCATTTTACACGAAGGGTAACTTGACACAGTTTTGAAAATATTCTAGAATAAATGAAAAGAAGGTCAAACCGTATTAGTAAGTAAGTGTGTGAGTGTGTGGGTAATTGTGCATATGTATTACCTCATATGGTCGAGTACATCGAACGTTCGCCATGCGTCGTCCTTTTGTCTTTCTATAAAAGGGTTTATTCTTACGGATGGAACGAGGTATACAGTACTGAATCTACCCATGATAAATGGGCTGTATGCCTCAGCCACAAAAATACCACCGCCAGATATAGCCTCCAATGTCCTGGAAAATGACGTTAAACACCACACAAACAAACACACTGTTAATAAAGTATTTTGTTTGAAAGATAATTATCCACAACCATTAGTGAATTTATTTTCAAAATAAAACAAAAATGTTAATATATATTTGGTTGCAAATTTAGCAATGAAGACAGACGGCTAAAACAGAGTGTAGCATAGTCGCTGCCATTTGTATTTGCACAGTTGTAAATTAATTTAAATGTAAATAACACCTGTAACAATGTATAATCTAAATATCAGTTATCGGAGTATGGCAGACATATGAAATGAACATGCTACAAAACAAATAGAGTATGGTCATCTCGATGTTCAAATCAACCAACTCGATGAGACCATAATCTATCCATTACATGCTGCAGGCGACGTTTTATCGCTTTAAACAGATAAATCGTCATAAACTCAAGCATTACTGAGTTTACGAGTAACAACCCTTTGACTGAAATGCGCACATACACACATATCTAGCGTCTGATTCGTGTTTTTTTGGTAAACCGTTAAACTAAAATGCGTGAATAAACACAATATTTATGGACAGGTCTAAAGTGCCTGATTCGTATATTTTGTTAAATTAAGAAATCACTCGAAGAATGTTGTGATTATACCTATCTACAATTCGTTGTGATGCACTATTTTTGTTTTAGACATATCCTTAATCTATAGAGGCTATAAAGAACCCTTCGTCACCATTTATAAATCAAAAAGTGATTTAGCATTACGGCCGAGTGTGGTATCATAATGATGATGATTTCTCTATATAGCCTCTGTCCGACTGTTGCTTTCATGTGTTCTATTTATAGATCTGGCTCTTCACGATTAAGTGCCTATTCAGGAATACAGGTAGTACATCTTTATGAATAAATATATGTTGCCCGTTTTCGAAATGCTGATTTGTTTTAACAGAAATGTAACACTAGAGTCGATGGTGATATAAATCGCATGATGCAACTATACTGAAGGAAAAAGAAACGCAGAGTGCGTATTTCCGCTCTATATTGTATGTTTAATATGCTACTGCTAATCGAATGGTACAGGGCGACATTTGGCCTGTCCTTTTAAAAAGAATGTTTAAACAGCACTGAACACACCAATGGTTACCCCTTAAAAGTTTCATTATCGTCAGAATGCGCATTTGGCTCAAGCAGGTGAGCAAACTTAGGCTTTAAATGTTGCAATCACTTAACATTAAATACAGTACTAAACTGGCTCAATTTTTCAAAGAGAAACTTCATCATTTATGAATTTCTTGTTACAACGTGTACTGTGATTAAAACGTCTACAACATCACAGTTGTGTCCTTTCTCTAACTAACTGCACTTTTTTTTTTACAAAACATCTTGGGATTTCCTTGGAATATATATGGAATTAAGTGTGCAGTATATGCAATATATAGCGGAAATACGCACCCTGCGTTTCTTTTTCCTTTCAGTATATATGCACATTATAATCCATGTTATAAAGTAAAGTTATATTACAAATACAAAAGCTGGAATATATGAGATTTCTGTTCTGTGTTGTTTGTTACGGAGTTTCTTTCAAACTAATTAAAGAAAAGATTATAGGTCCAACAGGAAGAGTAGCATTCACAGAATACAGTCATTCCAACAAGAATTACAAAACAAAGGTGTTTCAAAAAGTAAATCACAAACACATTCAGTAAAAAAGCACATCACAAACATACAGGGGTACCGCCTTTGAACGGTCAGTAGCAAAAGGCATACTCGTGTTAGGTGCGGTGGGGTGGTGCGAGGGAAGCGATAAATAAGAAGCGTACAAACTAAATTCACCATGGAACCTGGCTTAAACCCCCAGCGGCCTTTTTCTTACTGACCGTTCCAAGGCGGTCGCCTCTATTGTCAAATCTTTTTGTGTTTGTGGTATGTTGGGCTCTATGAGACCCATGGAACCCATGACTTATTTGAGCCTAAATTACTTATTCACCAATCAAGAAAGTGCTATAATATAATCCAAATCAAATTTGGTTGAGATATCACATATGTTTTAAAATATATACAGTCACACGGAAATCTTGGTCTGCCTTTGGTGCACATGTTATGGGACATCACAAATTAGGTTTCATGGTAGGCCAGAAGGTATAGAGACAACATTACTTACGTAACACACTGGATAATGCAGCACGAACAGCAATACTCAAATGTGGTTGAGCTAGGGCAAGAAATGCACGAGATATGGACACGTTTACGCAAAACGATATGTGAATGAGGACGCCGACGCGAAATGATTATATAATCTCTCTTATTGTTCGAATAGTTGCATTTAACACGGGCGTCATAATTGATGACAACGTTTTGGCCGAATAGTTAACAATACCAAGACTGCAAGATCAATTGTTTAATAAAGGTGAAGGTGAAGCGCCTTTTTTTTCTCAAAGATCGTGTCTTTTGCCAGAAATCGTACATACCTTCTGTTCAACCATGGTTCGATGCTTTCGAATTTAGAAATGATATCAATAACATACTTTTTTAGTCTACCAGGTAGGATGCTAACCATTATGTGATTTCACTGAAGTTCGATTTTTATAAAATTAAGAAAGAAGTGCTAGACGTTTCGTTTTTAAAATCATCAACATTGTGTCCAACGGTTACAAGGAAATTTTGATTCATCTTATTAATAAGTAGTCCGCATTGGTTCTGAAAAAATAATTAGTCATATGCTTTTATTTCGGTATATTGATTTATGTCAAAAGTCAGTCGCGTGAACTGTTTTCTTATACTTTCATTAACTTACCACTTTTTGTATTAATTATTTCAGAATTACTTGCTTAAATTCATATTTTTCAATGGACTTTTTGGTATTGCATTGTATCCCTCAAAGTTCGATGAGTTGTTTTGAAATATCACCCAAGAATCAATTAACAATTCTGATTATACGAGTTAAAAATACGTAGTACATTACTGCAAGTACGTATCGAACAGCAAATGTCGAATTCACCGAACAAAGACAACCAAAATCATACATATAAAAAGCGACAATCACGAGGAAAGGGCAAAGTATGCGACACAAAAAAAATAAAAGTGTTGACAATAGGGGTACCGCATTGAGACGGTCAGTGGCATAAAGGCCGCTGTGAGTTTAAACCAGGTTCTAGGGTGCACCAAACCCCAAACTTAACTTATTGACATCCCAGTAACACTGGACAGGGAAAATAAAGAATTCCCGCTAGTTTATATTTTCTAACAAACTTGGTAATATTTAGAGGCAATATATGTACAATATAAAGATGTTCATGTTTATATACATATAAACAAGTAAGCATAGAAGCCATAAATCAAATATTTAAAGACTTGGCAGAAGCCAAATGAGCAAGAGAATAAAACATTAAGGGTAAGACAAGACACCATTGAAGACAAATATCAAACGTTACCGTCCTTTCAGAATTTAGGTAGACGTCATCATATGTTCCACAATCCGTCCAGTCATCGCAAAATCAAAGAGGAAATCATAGTGGCAAACTATAAATGGGTCAACCACTGTACCTGCAGTGCGTTGACACATGATATTGTCATAATCTCTTTTGATAAACAAGTTTAATAAATTTTGTATGATTATGACCGAGGTTCTTAAGACGATTTTTGTAAACACGTCACCAGAGAAGTCAAGTTGTGATAGAATCGTTCTTAAATTCTTTTGTTGTTTTAAACCTTAATCAGCGATAATAAAGATAATAACAGTTTGCAAAGGTGTTTCGAAGTTTGTGGTTACGGTAGCCCTGATGGTGTAGCTTTTTAGTTATACAAACGTTACGAATATAAAATTCCTTACCTCGATTATAAGCAAAATTCCTATAGTCACAATTGTTTCCCGTAGCTAGTGTATCAGCAATAACTTGCTTTGGGAGATTGATAAATTAAATGATAAGCATGTGCAAAAGAAACGACAACCGTCGGTGAATTTGCAAACAGTGGACTAGCTATTTACAAGGTATAACACATATAATGCGTACGCAGTAGCTCCGCCAACTTTCAAATTAAACTTTACGTTTTACTTTCCAACAGAAGGAATCAAGTGGATGAATGGAAGTATAAACAGGTGTATGTATGTTATCTACATGTATATAACGTATTCTGTAATTGTGTTAAATGTAATCGCTAATAGCCTAATATACAATAGGTTGATTCGCCCGAGACATGGCTGAGACATGCATGAACACGTACATCTGCCTACACATATGTAGATCTGACACAGACGTGTGAGGAATATAATAAAAGACAGACACTCAATAACCTTGTAAATAGTAGTTTAATTTATAAAAATAATATTCAACACATCAACAGTGATATGATATTTAAGTGTGTGATAGATGATACATAAACGTGTGTGATAGATGATATATAAACAATTGTGAGCTTTTGATGACACGACAAGGTGCAGTACTATAATCACGCACTTTGTTGTTTATAAAAGCACTTCCGGAACACGGTGCAGAAAGAAAGAAGTTGACTACCAGTCAAATCCTTTATACATACCAAATATTATTTATTTAGAAAGCTTGTTTCTGACAGTTGTTGTACAATTGTTAAAAGAGAACAATCGTGTGAGATTTTGAATTACTGGTGGTGACCATGTTCAGCTATCATTTGCCCCCACACCCACTACCGCCGCCCCCACCCCCACACTGGTGTTGACAATATGTAGTGACTTGTTTTCCCATTTTCCATCCATAGTCCTTTATATATACGGTGCCTATGGTAAAAGTGTTTTAAAATCGTTCTTTAATTCCATCCTAAAATAGATAAAACTGAACCAAACGAAATCAAGCACACTTATAGAGTTTTGTAGTAACTGAAGATAATATAAACCCGTTATTGATTGTTTAACTTTGATAAGTTCATCCTTCCAGATCATTCCCCACAGCAATGTGCTATCATTCAACATCATGCTTCATTAGTAAACAAAAATACATCTGTTATATGCCTTCAGACACGATAGCTTACATTGGTTTGTACAATCATAAACATTTGACGAAATTACACTTACATGCGAATAACAAAATTTGAAATAATCAAACCTGACAGTGCATGTTGTTTTAAATATTTAAATCCGAAACAAAGACAAGTACAATGTGTAACGTGTAACAATATAGATTTGAACCCAAACAAAGACAAGTACAATGTGTAACGTGTAACAATACAGATTTGAACCCAAACAAAGACATGTACAATGTGTAACGTGTAACAATACAGATTTGAACCCAAACAAAAACAAGTACAATGTGTAACGTGTAACAATACAGATTTGAACCCAAATAAATACAGTTGTATTGTATTGTATATATCTATATGAGATAGTGCTTTACTTAAGAGTGTTAACTGGATTGGAGGCGATCTGGATGAGTGATTGGTGTCAACCACAGACATATTAATAAAATGTTATTAGGTCTGTGTGTCAACCAAAAGACAAATAAAACGGTAGTTTTGATCATCTTCGACACTTGATTGGAAATACAGACTCTTTGTGCGGGGAATAATTTGTTTTTTTATTATAGTATTTTTGAACATCCACATTTAGTTTGTCGATATAATGTTGAAGTTTCCCTCTTTGTTTATTTATTAATTTATTGTTTTCTTCTGTCGTTCTATATATATTGGATATAAGGTGTGTCTGTATCTGCCAATCAGAAACGATACCAGAATCTCGGTTAAATGGCCGCCGTGTCAAAAAATGAATAGAAGAAAGGTTCTAGACGTTTGTCTTGAAAACAAGCAACCTAGCGTCGCAGATGACCTAGACTAATAAAACGACGACCTAGGTCTCTACAACACACATGTGTTTTATGCATGACTTACTGAATACCTGACCATTCTTTGTATATATACTACAGAGCCAGACTGTATATTTCACAGCTTATAGTTACATGTATTAACATTTATTAGTATAAAACATAGAGATTGTCCTTGTTTTAGCCCAAGTACAACATACATCAGTATAATTTGATTCAGTCTCATTTGAGTGAATGAATTAAGGATTTACTTCTCGTTAACACATTGTGATATTGTGACAGCAACCACAGAAGGACATGATATGTACGGTGAAATATCCTATCAGACAAGGGGGAAGGGGGCAAACATCTGTAGCTCCAAAGACATTAGCCATTGCAGTACTGATGCCGATTTGAAATGCATTATATTAAAACGCATGTTACATTTGGTTTAATGATTGTTTATGAAATAAAAAAATCTGCAACACTCGACGTTTTGGCGATTGTTGTTTCATTTAATCAAAATAGCTATTCCTCTGTGGTTTATATTGTCAGCAGCCGACAAATGTACTCTGATCACAAAACAAGAAATTAGTACAGCAGCTTAAAGCATCATAACGTATAATATTAAGGAGTTATACACAACTATTAGCCGAATCGTCGAGTTTTCCAGACCAAATTTGTTCTTTAATAATAATTAAACTGAAGCTAACATACGGCTCAATATTATAAATAAATAATTGAATAAATAGGACGGATTAAGGGGTCTAGTTTTGTGCATATACACATTGCATATGCAGCTGAAACACATTATAATGGTGTTATTTGATTTGGATTGTTAACAATAATTCTTCAAGATCGCCTCTAGCCCCTGTACAGTAAAAAATCGAGAGACACAAATAAAACATGATGTATATACATACAACTTAACTTCGCCATTTTGTAAGTGAGCTTATGACATAGTTTATACATTCAATATACAACAAAGAGATACTAACTTATTACTAACTTATTCAGTAAACATTACAGAACGTTCATGGATTTCATATATAATTGATACATTTATTCTAGTGTACTATGCCATTTAAGCCATATCTGTATTAAACTACATCTTTATGACATAACTTCATATGACGTCATGTGAGTGTAATAAAAACAGAATCCACTAGTGGTGTAACTTAACATCAGTACATATTCTGACGTAATGTGACGTTATGATTCATGTGATAAAATGAATGTCACATTCGTGATATATATACTATTACCAGTCATTATTAAACTCGCAGACAAAACTGATAGCAGTCGCATCATGTCATTTATCAGCAACCCGTCGAATCATTAGGCGTTGCCAAATGTGTTTTCAATTCAGTAATAGAAAACAGTCATGTAGTATCCTCTGTATATTTAATAAAAGTGTTGGTTTAGTTAATTTTTTCCACAGTTACCACTTTCGAAATGCTACCAATCTAAACTTAACTCGATTATAATGGCCATACACGATTGAACTATACTTGTAGTAAGCACAGTTAAAATGTTAATGCATATAGCAATGATACAAACATGTCAATGAAAACGACGTGCAAATTAACGTTCAAGACAAATGCATTGTGTGTAGACAATTGTGCTCAAATGGTATCTAGTGCAAGTTGATGATATATTAACGATATGTGTTAAACCGTGCTGGATTATTACGAAGATAAAGAGATTTTTGATTTTTTTGCTATTGCCTGTTGAGGTATAACAAATACTATAACAGTGTAAATTGTGCGTGTGCATGTAACATAAATTATATTACCTAAAATGATACATAATGAGACTCATCTATACTTATATTTGACCATAATTGGAAGTCTGAAATAATTGACTACGCACAAAAATAATATGCTATTGACCAATTTGAAATGGATTGTAATCTCGAGTGTAAGAGGTTTCAAAGATTTACTAGAGACGGTTGACCAGTTAAACCTGTCCATAACTGCAAGTGTTAACAACGTCGATCATCCTAATCAGTTTGAACAATCACGAATATTGAGAATATCATGTTAGTGCCTGATCCTATCCAGTTATCAGGTGAGGAAAAACATGATTTTTTTTCATGCTAACCTGATAAACTGGATAAGATCAGGCACTAACATGATATTCCATTTATCATGTTGATCGTTTAAAATTATTTAATTTACCTTTATTTGCATTTTCCCCCCATTTATTTTTCGTTCAAAAGTACCCAGACGTCATCAAATATACCTTTATCTCAGGCACACTGTTTCTCGGCAGAATTATACAGATCGACATGATAAAGTACTCCTTCTGGAATACGTACTTAGGTTTGTTTATATATGGTTCAGGTTCTACTGAATTTCATCAAGGCATGAAGCCATGTAATGATGCAAAAGTAAAATCAGTAAAATAGCTATCTATTTACTCGACACTATATGACCATACCAACTACGCAAGATTATTTGTATTTGTATTTTGACGATATGAAAAGGTTGGAAAGCACGGCTTCAGAATATATATCAACATATTTAATTTCAAAATTTCGTAGTAAAATGAGGTAACAACCATTACAACCAAACCCTATCGATATAGGAAACACAAGAAACAAGCAGAATATGCAAGATACAAAAGTGTAGCATTGACATAATAAATATTAACCAAGCAAGAAACTGTTTCATAGCAACATGGACAATTAGATAAACTGGATACACCTGACGAATTTTAAGGTTCTGAAATTGAATGTTGTTTATCTGCTCATCAACGCATTACAGGTTAATTAGAGCCTCCTCAGAGAGAGGAGAAGAATACACTTATCCGAGAATTTGTTTGGTAAAACAAGCTTACGATTGGCATAACTTCAATTGTATTTTATTCATTCCCGAGGATGAATAGTTTTAACCGTTGACAGAAACAGAAGTAGATATTTGTTTTATTATATTGAATCATAGAGAAAAAGTGTGTTCTTAATTTTTATTCTATGTCATTGAGCGCTTATGGTAAATAATTCACATTTATAATAAAGCGCCTGAATGATCTGGACGATCCTATTGACTCGGAAAGAGAACTATTCACCCGGAAGAGAAAGTCTGGTTTAAACCGGATTGGACACGTTTGAACACGTTCTTAAGTCAGTAGTTCATACAAATGAATTTTACGGGATTGCTTTTCAGCCAATAACAACTACGTATTTAAAATGATATATAATAATAAAACTTGTTTACCGGCGAACAGTAAAAATTGCTTCACGCTAGAGGTATGGGCAATGTATACATGAGTGTAAACGTGAGATGTAATAATACTAAAGCAGTATCGGGAATTGTTGACGCATGAAATTCTGGTTCTGAGAAAGTAGCAACGGCATACACGTTATTACTGCCGACAAAAGACGAATTAGTGCTGCATGTCACACACGCCAGCTAAGAACAAGATATATTTGGGATGGAGTTAATGCAATGGAAAACGGAAATATATCGAATTATCGAATTCAATCTTGCTTTGTTGCAGTATAAGGTTTGCTTTACAGTTCATTTGATGCTTTCAAATTATGTTATGTTATTTACGCAAGGCAATACTGAATGTGTGTATTTCCTTAATAGAGATTTGGAACGTTCGTATGAATACCAAATATATATTGGATTGTTTTAAAGTATTGGTTATTGGAACTAATTATAATTGAATTTGGTCTATGTGTGAAATAAAACAAACTGTATTCATGAACCATACTTGTTATATTGATGTGAATACTATTTGAATGTAAATATTGTGTCCTTGAGAATATTACTAATAAGTGCTATATATACAAACACAAATTGTGAAGATTTACACAATGGCATTCAAACGTATCGTCTATTATAAAGCAAATTGTATTTTTTTATCAGAAAAAACAACAACAATAAAACAACTGCTTTTACTTGAACAATTATTATCTTAATGGTGCTAACATATGTATGTATACTTAAAAAGGTTAAATCTAAAATAATGTTGAAAGGAAATACTAAGAACAGCTGTCCATAATAACACAAATAAATATAGTCAGTGGTGCGTTTTCGATATATTTGTACTATTTTTATATAGCCATGTTTTCTAAATGATTCGAATTTAAATACTCAAATAAATGAAAACGATGAATATAAGACCTACAATTAAACAAATATTTGCAGTCATTGTACCTATCATCTTTGCCTTTTAAACAATTAGGTCACCTCCATTTCTCATACATGTGATATTTACAAACACAAAAAGTGAAATGAATATGATAGTATACTCATAGTTCGCTAATTGTAATATTGCGATGAATAATCACTTGACCTTTGTTGATCCCTACAGAGAAAATCTCAGATGGGACCCATCCCTTCCCTGCTATGATTAGTATAGTGCCAGTTATGGATCTTACCAAGTAGTGGTGTCATCATCTACCCATTAGGACATCATTCCTTCGTTAAATTTCCCCTGGTATTACATTGACAATTTACGTTTTGTTAGTAGTAGACATATAGTTATTTTAGAGTTCTGCCAACTCTAGACTTTACTTAAAGCTACGAACCCTATTCTTAAATCATAAGCTTCTTAGTAGGAGTTTCTTTATTCTCCAGTTCATGCCGAATTCGGGTATTTAAGCGATGACATTAAGCGCAGTGCATCATTTAATTTATAGATATCGAGTAGTGCACGTCGTTCCTGGACACAGCACAGGTAGCATTATTATTTCCAGAAACAAATCTTCCTATCTCGAGTCTAACACACGATGTTTTAATTTACAATACTGTCGTTGAGCTCTAATGTTCTTCTGAATAATATGGTTGAACTGAAACTGCTTCACCCGTGTCTCATTCATAGTCATTAAATAGTTATTAAAAATCAGTAGTGTACTAATTTGCAAAACACCGCTGTCATGGTGGTATATACTTATTTATTGGAAGTGCTGTACATCTGCCAGAGCTCTAAACAATGTGTATTCAGGCCATCAATAATTGAAAATAACAGTGCCACCATACACTAAGAGTGCACACGTGGTGTCTCCCAAGGTATGTAAGACAACACATCCTTGTTGGTTACATTGTATAACTATCGTAGCAAGCAAGGTTTTACGGAAGTGTAAAATAGCTGCCAAGAGGAAATAGCATTATAATGGAACTGGGAACAAAGTTTAACATAACACCCGGTCAAGTCACGCATGTTTAAACAATATTGAAAAAAATAATGTTGTCATGAAGACGTAAACAAACCACGATCGTTTTTTCTTACCAGACACTTTCTTCCCATTTTTTACCATCAGTTCTTCCTACCAAACATTTTAAATCAAGGTGGGTGATCTCGCTTGGCTCTGGTCAAATCCTTGACATGGTTACATATTGATTACATATAGTACGACGTGCTAGAAGTACACATCAGCACAGAAATACACGTGTTCACTTGTAAGGGATGCGTGTGCGTTAGCGTGTACATTACAATGCAGATACACTTTTCACTGCTACCATGTTTAATTATAAGATTGGGTTATCAAAGTGAAAATCTCAAAGAAAGTGTTCATTGCTACCTTACCATATGTAATTACGAAAACCATATACGAGTCGCTGCCGTTGGCAGAGATATCTTGTTGGTATCATAGGGAGGTTTAGTAAATTGAAGTTAGTTTAACATGGAGTGGAGTGAGTATAGTCACGTGCTGTGTCATGCACATTTACCACTCCTTTGCCACGACGTATAGTTTTCATTGCATGCAAGATGTCAACAACTTGCTTTAAATAATATATAACACCCCAAAGTGTACTACACTTTAGATAACTCTATTGTTTCCATTTGCCTTGCCTTACTCGAATCTAACATTTTCACACCAAAGGAATTGTTAATTCGTTCTTTTCCCATAAAATTGTTTTGTTTTCCCTTAGGCCGTTGTCCTACTGAGTAATGTCTCACTAGTAATGCGTCGTTCTCGTTAGCTTTATCGCTGGCTTCATGCTTTGGTGAGTTCAAGTCCGTCCCCGAGGAAGACTTAATGTACATATCTGCCCATACACCGTTTGCTGGCAATTTCCGATTATTTGTTCTATTGAAACCGTGCACAGTGGCATGCGCCGAATCAGGTGGTATATGGAATGTCATCGACGAAAGGAAAGGTTTTGGCGATTCACTGCGAGAATTCACCTTTAGCGTATTTTCTGTCTCTCGCAGAATCTCCAGTATATTCGATTCTGGTAAATTGAAATTATCATCACTTTCTACAGACTTTAGTTGAGATGACTTAACGTTAACGTTTTTCGGTGAGTTGTTTACCGCTATGCAGTTGGTGCACCTATGTGGTGATATGGGTGTACACGGCATGAAGTAGTTGTTCCCATTACTGTTTTTGAACGACTTTTGTTGAACGCGTGCACATCGCACAGACTCGTCCTCGCTTATAAGCCAGTAGGTGTACAATTCTCCTTTGCCCTGTGATAGACAAAAGTGTCAGTCGAAGCATACTTTTTATATATTTTGAAACAAACAGTAAGTACAGGTTAATATTGGTAAATATATGTCACATGTTGTTTCACCATTACATGTACTAATTTGTATTTGTTTTGAAAATATTGAATAATCTTCCTTTACATGCTGCTAACATATTAAATGTTTTCCGACATAGGTAGGCATACTATAGAAGATGAGCAAACGGAATTAAATACAACAACAATGGAAACGTTAAGTCAAAAAAGGTATTCTAAAGATAGCAAAAAACATGGAACAGAATGGATATAATATTAGTTATTAGGATTTTTGACAAAGGACATGGGCTCACATTCCCTGCCTGGAAATTATATTCACCCGAGACGTTAGGCCCATGTTCCCTGTCAAGAATCTTAATAACGAATTTGTCATACTTCAAAGTTGTAACCATTTTTTTAAAGAAAAAAAAATGCTCAAAAACACGATTTCATTTATATTGCGCCAATTCCCCGTAACGTGCCTCTAACTAGACGTTGTTTACTTTCGTGACGTCATCACTCTAACGTCGTTAAATTTGGCGGCTTTTTTAATAATATAAACGTATTTTATCACTATGTTAATGTGTTATTATCTGTAAAATTGCCAAAAAAATACACCTACGATTATTTCAGACTTTTACACACAGTGGAAAGCGCAGAAAAGCGATAGGAAGGAGACAATCGGCGGTTTCCAAAACGAATCGGCAACTGTATCGTCGCCATTTTGTTTTTGCGTATTTGAGTAATGGGGTACCTACGGGGAATTCATCCTATGTTCACGTCTCGAGACGTAGACATGAGATCATGTCTAAGGCGCATTGACCAATGAATTCCTGAGAATTTTCTTTGCAGTATGACAAAGGGTGATTCACTTCCACTAATTAGTTGTGATCCAATGTACGTATTAGTGTTATCTCCAATTTAGTTAAAACAGCGTATTTCATATTTAAAAAATATCAATATGATAAAGAAAAAGGTTAAACCAACGTCACTAAATAACAGTTCTGGGTTTCAAGTTATCAAAACCGCAAAATCATGGATACTAACCTTGATATTATAATGCAATTTTAAAAAATTGAAATTACCTCCCTTCACATTGAAATAAGAACGAAATTATAAAATCTGTAAAGCAGGTAGATTAAAACATTTGTTATTTTTTTTCGCGGATATCGTTTCAAATACAATACTCTGCATACAGCTCTAATTATGTTAATTATATTGCGAATGACCTCTGCCACGCATAGCCTAGAATATACGCAAATGAATTTGTCATGCATTTTACTTGCTAATCTTATTTTTATCAGTATATAACACACCATCCACGTATAATATATAACAGTATTGTGCGAACCCTGCATCTCTAATAACATATCTAGATGAACGTCGAAAGGCATATATTATATATTTTGTATTGAAAACTGTGTTCAGTGGATCGTAAAGAGCAGCAACTTACCTTCATAGGGATGTTGCCTCTACCATCCAAAGTATAACCTCCAAGTTTATCTAAAATATCTTTGCTTTGCTGACTACAATGAATTTTCATCGCTATATAAATAAAAAAAATGTAAATCATGTTTTAAAATCTGAACCAGTAACACGCCTTTGCAAGTAACTCTGACCATAGAAACAATGATTAGAAAAACAAGGATTGTCATATACATATTGTACACAGGATGTTAGTTTCTTGACCCATATACTAATAAATAAAGCTTCAGAGCAGTATAACTAGATATAAAAATCGAACAGGAAAAGTAACACTCAAGGGCGACAGTCAACCACAAACACACACAGAAATAAAGAACAACTTAAGGATGATTAAAAGACAAACAAGGCATCTCAAACACAAAAGGGTTGACGCTGTCGCCTTGGAACTGTCAGTGGCCAAAACATGGGCCGCTGGGGGTTTAAACCAGGTTCAAGGGTGCACCAAAACCAAACCTCACTCTTACCGTATTGTCATCCCAATAAACGGGACAGCGTAAATAAAGATATCCCCGCCAGGAAAGCCACAAAAGTAAGTACTCATGATCAATGACTTGGCAGAAGCCAGAGTAACAAGAGAGTAACCCGTTATTATGTTCATATTCCAATATTATACAACAGCACATTTAAACATGAAGTATGATTTGAACAGTTGGTTATTAATAGTAGTGTAATGTATGTAATTCTTCATGCAGTTAGTGTATAGTCTTATATATATATATGTGCTCTGTTCGCGACATTTAAAATATCGGGACGTCGCGACATTGCTACTTCTCACTATTTAAGACAAATGGGAAAACCCATAAATTCAGAAAAAAAACGAGGGTTGCTTAATTCGTTAATACGCAACGTATATACTTACGTTCACCGTTAGTCTCCATACGGGATGCAGTATTAACTGAATCCCCAAACAACGTATACCTCGGCATTGTTAACCCTACAACACCCGCGACGCAAGGACCTGCAAGAAAACATGTCACGTTATCTGAAGTCGTAGATAATTATGAGGGATGATAATATTACTTTGCGGAGTATCATAGTATGCGAGACATTTTCAGCTTAATCTTCCCTACATTACGAAGAATATGACTAAACAAATATTGCATTATGTAGATAACATGACATTGTATATAGTACGCTTTGTGTTACATAATGTTGCAAATTCTCATGGTAGAATTGTTAATGTATATACCGTCTGTGTCACTTTTAAGTTAATAGAGGGGTGCTTGTTTGATCACTTTTTTCGCCTTTAGGTGACACAAACCTATTACCCCTAGGTGCAGACGTACGTGGATTGATGAAGACATGAACGTGTTGTCGAGTATGTTAATATGAAAACTTGGCTGCTTACCGGAAACTACGACATTGACCTTTATATGTTGGTGTGACAGTTGTCGTAACTATTTCAGTTTTATAAAAGTTCAATACAAAACGTTCAAGGGAAATTTAAGATTTCGTGACCAGAAATTTCTCAAATGTATGACCTTGTATGTGACCTTGATCTTTATATATAAGTATGACCACGTGAATAATTATTCAGTTTGTGTCCAAACAATGATGTTGAATATTCAGTTAAGAGTTTGTGTCTAAACAATGACGGTGAATCAAGCATGAGAACTTGACTGTGGCCTTAAGCGTAATATATTGGGAATACCACGTGTCAGTTGCCATAATATATATGTCCAAGTATGCTGAAAACATTATGAAGACAGGATATAATTAAACCCAGTTTTTCGTTGCGTTTTTCTTCTTCTTCGGAAACGTGACTCAAATACTATTAGCTTGACTATCTTGCACGTTCGGCATTTAATTTCTACTGTACTAGGAAACGGATGTATAGATGTGAAGGCGAAAATCTCATTTTATGTGTCTTCCTTATAATAATATAGTATTTACCTGAGTGCATTCCTATCCTGAGAGACATTTTATAATCAGGCCGATGGCGTACCCTGAATGACTTGATTTCCCTTAAAAGCGTTAGAGACATTGATGCAATCTCCCCTGCATGGCTATCGCCGTTACGTAACGGCAAACCACTACACACCATATACGCATCTCCTGCAAAATGGTAGAGAACTGTTATATAATATGTTTTCTTTGGCACGTTGTCACCTCGCTACTTTAATGGTAAAGCCATTTACAACAGTACCATATTGACACAAACTTTCCAGCGTAGTTTCAACAGATCAACAACTTTATATGTGTGTCATTTATAAAAACAAACAAGAACAAAGAAACATTTTTCTTAACTAACTGATGGTTTAAACTCGAATATACACGATATAGACAAATATATAATCACATATTTAATGGAAAACAATTTGGTAGCCATTTTTAATTTGTCAATCGGAATTTACCTAGGATATGTATACATTAGCACATCCACTATATACAATATTAACCTCCTCTAAAAAGTGTATTAAAACGCTCTTCAGTTGAGTTTAAAAACATCAACAGCGTCACTAATGGTTTCCATTCGTATGCAATCAAAACCCTAACCTTATATTTTATCTCAACGGCTTTTTGGCAGCCATTTTTAATTTGTCAATCAATAGTTTCTAAGAAAATGTAAACATTTTTCACGATAACTCTATAAAATAATTGCTTCCTCTAAAACGTCTATTACAACGCTCTCCAAATGAGTTTAACGATTGTCACGACATAACGTTTAATAGTGCTTCTGTACTTGGAGACGTATCACGCGATAGGAAAGACGAGTATTGTTACAATTGATGCAAAGTATATGAAGCTTATGCGAACAACCATCCGAGCACTTTATATAAATAATATCCGATTGGTATACCACTTCTTTGCACGCCAATGATAACCTGGTGTGGATCAGATGCCTTTCAAGTATTTGAAGAGACGATAAGTGTCTATAAGTTGTACATTGAACATTTCTACGATATCCTTGACTTTTATATAAATTACATGATTATCTCGGAGTACACTGTCAACTGGATACATAATCTAGTATGTGCTAGTGGCGGTCCAGTGGGGTACCCAGAATTATGTTAATCTGAACCTAGTAACTGACATATATATTCTACAAACTTATACTAGTCAAGCACTAATGACCATATTTACAAGTACTGGTTTTTTAAAGAAACAAGTTCGCCATTCTCCTACTTTGTTAATATTCTAAATTCAGGAGTTAATATTCTAAATTCAGGACATATATGCAATTGGATAAATTCATTGAGTTTATTTCGAGTTTAATTTATTGATTACATGTTTGTTAAAGCAATACACTTGCATACCCATAAACAGTAGCCACTAATTACAATGGTTTTCTAAGAAGTATGCCTACATATTACCTACAAATAAATATAATATCAACATACCAATAGTTTCTATTTTGTAGACGTCAAAATGTCGAATTGTGTTATCAAATATTGTGTACAAATCATTCAACATGTCCACAACCTGTTAAAACAGAAAGGCATATATATATAGAGAAAGAAACCTGGGAAGTGTTTTATCTTTATCAATATTTAAATTCGAACAAGTTAACCATTTTTGTAAATATCAAAAAAAGAAGAAGAAAACATACACATATAAATAAATGGTACAAGCTTGGGACCACAATGACTATCGCCATGGCTATCGCTATTCCGCATAAACTTGTACAGTTGGGTATATTTTATCTGTCGGTGTCTAAAACATTGTATATGCATTCTGAGCAAAACATTTTGTTTGTGTTACATATTAATATTAATAAAATCTTAATTCAAAAATGCCTGTGCTAATAAACAATTAGAACCTTATGACACGATAATAAGTCGTAACGATATAACAAAACAACTCAATTTCAAGATTTAGATAATCATTTAGGTGGTGTGACCCAAACCTTACTGCAGCACTGAAAATGAGATAAATGATACCATACACAGAACCCAAACGCAATGACAAACGTAGGCCTGCACTGTACCACAAATGCATAGCAAATTAAATATACAATGAAAAGGTCAATATACAACACGAAGAGTGGGGAAGACAGGGTAACTGACTTGGAACGGTCAGTAGGCATAGGGCCTCTACTTGTTAGCTTACATCGAGTGTACCTGCACACATTAACATAAATATAATACCAACCTGTTACATGCAGAATTTATTTCGTTTTACAATTTTAAACTTTAAAATGCAAACTGATTTGCGACATAATACATGAGAGACCAAACTGTTCTGTCTGTCATTCATTATGTCGACAGTTTGTATTATCTGTACGATAAACGTATTCCCTAACCTGTATCGGCGTGCTTTCTGCTGAGAATTTAGTGAAACCACATATATCACTGAAGTAGATGGTGACACTAGAATAACACTCTGGTATCACAGCTTCTCCCATTTTCAGCTGATCTGCCACACATCTGGAATATTAAAAGTGTCGATGTATTGAAACATTTACTGCAACGTATTTTGTTTAATTATTTTATTTGTATCAACACCGATAAAACATGCTGGAATATTTATTATTCAATTGACATAAAGCTGCATGCTACAAAACAATAGGCGTTATTCTACTAATCTACAGCGTTGGATCTGGGAGTAAACACAACTTAGCACAGCATGGTCCTGCATATGACAAGGTGGAATAACGACAAATCAAGAAGGGTCGTCAAACCACCAATAAATCAGCGACCATCTAATTGGAAGGAAATTACCTCTTGTATTTACTTGTGATTGATCTAACAAACATCTTTCAAAAACTGTGAAACTTTACCGTGAACCATGGCTGACCTTCGGAATACGCATTTTCTGACCACATCCTGAGGAGAAATGTCAGCAACAGACCGATGAAAATCCGGCAATCATTTACTTATGGTCAAAGATATCCACCGCCATATGCTTGCCATCTTCGGGATGGTTAAAATTCTGTACTATTGATTTTTTTATGAATATTGAGCTCTGCTCAACCCGGGGCTAGAGGGCGTGAGCGATAGCTAGCATATTTCACTACCGCTCATGAACAGTCTCAATCAAACCGAGACTGCAATATTTCGTATGTGTCGTGCTCGGCCGTTTCCAAATGTCCATTATCGTACTCTCTTTTATATATACTCCTCAAAATATAGTTTAAGGACTGCAAGAAAATAGCAGTATAAGTTACTTAATATTTAATAGCCTGGATTTCATACCCACAGAAAATTAATTCAATTGTGTCACTTAACAATTGTAGAATAATTCAATTAAACTTAAACAACGCAAAAAGACATTAAATCGTTCGATAACAGCAAGAATGACTCAAATAAAAGCACGGTCCTCAAATTATTTTGAGAAGTATATTATGCAACTGAGAGAGGATAGTTGCGATTAATCATTTTAATGAAAGTTAACACTAGTTTATGCATTACTTATTTTAGTGATCTTACTTTGGAAGCATCCTCAGCAACAAGGCCTCGGTTTTCTTCTTTTCTTCTATAAGTAAAGTTGTTCGTTCTTCTACAATATCTTCCAAGTTCTTTTGATATTTCTCCATCATTGCCATCATGTTGTCAAAAATGTTCCGTTTCCTGCAACAACAATTACTCCAAAATAGAAACTTTCAAGCAATCAATACATGGCTACTGACTTGTAGTATTATGGTCATTCGATGTCATTTGTGGGAGGATCAAGCATGTTCTTCGATGTGTTTATTTCAATTATTGGAGAGATAAGAGACAAATATATATTCAGGATACACTTTCTTTCGCTTTCCCTTTATGAGAAAAATGTAGTCGACCTTGTGGTCGCCGGCCAACGACAAATACTTACATGCCATTACGTAAACGTTCCATCCATTTTCGAATCGTTCTAAAATCTGGCCTCTCAGCCGGCTGCTCGTCCCAGCATGCTTGCATGCATTCCACGACGTATTTATCACAAGTTAGTCGTCTCACGTCCGGACGGAAGGGAGTTTGGGATCCGGAAATACGAATCCTTTCTATAACCTCTGAAAATGGTAGTAATTATACATTTGAAAATAAGAGAATTTTATTGAAGTGCATAATATGTAATTTACTAAATATATACATTATTTAGCAAAAACGTTAAAACCATGAATGATCCTAGTGCAAGCAGTCAGATATAAATATGACTGGTTTCATTTTACACAAACTGTTAAATGGATCGTTTAGACGTTTATAATAATAATGTATACTATATTTTTTATTGATTGTGCATATCATTTGAAAAATCTTCGTTCAGACATAATTACTAAAAATATTTGTGTGAAAGTAAGCGGTGTCAATGTCCCGATTTTCCCCCGAACACATCTAATGCTAAAGATTGCGGAAAGGAATATTTATGTACATTACGTATGTCAGTTTAATGTAGCTTTAATAATATTCCAGTCATTTCGGGTAGAGTCTGCTTGTAGCAGTCAAATAATTGCTCAACTTTATATTGGCACCACACTGGAATATCAGACCGTAGACACATTATATTATACCTCACCAAGTCAAAGTCTACTGACACTGGGCCGACCAGTCGCAGCACTACCACTTATACGCTTAACGGCAAACAAAGGAGCTAGTACCATGTTTATGAATTATTTCTTGTGATTCGGAGATTAAAACCATGTTTTAATGCATGCAAGACGGTCTCTTTACCACAACATCACCGCCACAGCCTTCCGTAAGGACGAATAACGTGTGGAGTTGCCATATCAATTTCTCTCGCATGTTTAATACATGGTTCCGTGGCATTGTTTAAATGGTTTTCGTAGGAATCCCCATCAAGTTAAACAAACGAAAATAAAAAATTAACTCGCAAATGAACAATAACACAATAACACAGCAACCCATGGGTGCCTCAATACACAAAAACAAAATGCCTTAATTATACCCAGGGTTCTGAACCGGATACCCATGACTGATCATCTTTCTTGCATATCATTTACGTTTTGCATGTGTATTTACACAATGACGTCATTCAACTATCATTGTTGATATCAGCGCGCGACTTTTATCTTCCCCCATGTGTAAGATCAGGCTTTCCGTCACCTATGTAAAACGCGGATAACTTTATCCGGTATGCAGAAACTGACTACAATGTCATTAATTGAATTATTATTTGACAGCTCATGGACAAATTGCCTTCATAAGTTAATTAGACACGCAAAATAGAGAGGACAAATGTAGCTCAACGGCATACTGAAGAAACCGACTGGACAGGTCTCTACAACAATATGTGTACATATGAATTACGAGCACACTAGTTGATTTCATGTTGATATCTTACTACTATTATTTGATTACATGCCTTTATGTACAGCCACCTAGCAGTGTGCACATTACCGTGGAGGACAAACGTATTAAACAACGATGTACTTTACAGGCAACTGGTGCGTGCTTTCTGTTTTCCTCAAGTAAGCTACACGTCCAGTCTAGTCAACATGACAAATCTTAAAATTATCGAAAGAGGATGTGCATCCTTCAATTTTATGCGCTTCGATTTATCTCAGGTCGGCAGGAAATGAACTTTTAATAGTATACACAATACGTACTTGTTCTAAATTTAAATATCAAAAGTCTCCGAGATGATTTTTTTTTTTTAAGTTTTAACTTATGATACTACATTGGGCTGTGGGTTACAGCGGCAATGATAGACCACGTCCTCGCAAACAGTTGTGTTTGTTTTGTTCTGCATTTTGGTCGTGCATTAATGCGACAGTAATGGAACACGTCCTCGCAAACAGTTTTATCTATTGTGTTCGGTCTCTCGGTCCCGCACTAAGGCGACAATGACGGACAACGTCCTCGTATGCATCGCATGCAACGCATGCATCTTTATCTGTTTTCTTTGTCTTGTAGTTGTGGACTAAGGCGACAATGATGGAACAAGTCCTCGCAAACAACTTCACCTGTTGTTTTTATTACCCGTCAATCATAGTTGAAACACACAACTCAAGCCTTCGAATTTATTTCATTTTCAGAAAGACCGTTTAGACTATCAGAAATAATGATTACATAACTGTCTTCTCCGCGTTAATTGCAAACAAATCTTGAAATGTTAAATAAAACTTACCTCTTGGAGTCATGTGACAGAATCCAAATGGACCCGCTCTACCGAATATCTCGTGCAGAACGATACCAAATGCATAGACGTCTGCTTTTTGTGAACCCTTTGTAATGGATGTACGTAGGTATTCCGGTGCTTTCCAGTACAAATCTGGAGCCAGAACAATACAGAACAGATGGATAATCATATTTCATAACGTTTGTTGTAACTAGATAATCATTATTCTCCAAAATGCTTTACACAAATGCATACATGTTAATAGCTTCGCAAAGGCACGCATATGCTAATAATGTTATTAGCTTAGTTCCGTTGTATTGGGTGTACACGTAATTTGCATTACAGTAGTATGCATATAAAGTGAAGAAAAATAGTTTTGATCACGAAGCACTAATAACGATATACGACGTCCTGCGCCAAACTAAAACACCGAAGTAATATGTCTCCGTGCAGATTCAACTCAGTGACTTGTTATTGTATACTTTTATATTGTATTCGTTGTCTTAATTGTTTGAATAACGTGTTCATTTTACATGTAAATATCAAATAATATATCATTTTAAATAATCATTATAATAGTATATCATTATAAATATAAATAAAAATAAAAACTCACATGTGTGGTAATTTATATTTGAATATATTAAACTCGATTGCAAAATGTATACCTTGCTACGCAAGCCATTGTGTTATATCGCATTTTCCAACTCTTTTACATTCAACATGTTCAATACGAAATAAGAACTAGTGTAATATCCTCTATATCCAAATTGCTGCATTGATATTGCACACGTAATTAGATGCCGTATCTATTGACAGCCTAAGCAAACCTAAACATAAGTGTCAAACACGAACAGGCACCAAGGTCTCTTTAGTCGACATGGTATTTCACATTTCGGCGAAACAAATAAGGGAATTCTTGATCAGTTGGGCTCTACTACTACTACTACCACTACTCTACTACTGATGTAACACTAACTCATGATCAGAAACTTTCTGAGATCTTTCTGAGGTCCCCTTTGACATCGTTATTCGTGTTTTAATAACGTCATTAACCATTTCGCGAAAATATAATCATTTGATTATATAAAAGTGATTGGCAAGATACGCATTAAATCGAATGTTATATAAGTAACACAAGTATAACGAGCATTGTTAAACCAACAATGTCTATCGAATGAAAATAATATGAAGATACAACTAAACTTTCAAGGATATACCACTCAATGGAAGTTCAAAAGTCTTTAACACAGATGGTATCAATACTGGTGCAATAAAAGAGAAATATTTATTGGGAATACGTGTTTTAGCGCCAGCCAAAATAACTGGTAGCGCATAATACAGTTCCATACAGATTTAATGTTATCTAATTATATATCATCTAGCTTACATGCCATCACGGATGTATGTGTATAGTACATACAGTTAATATCACGTATATCAATAATACATGTTTAAAACTTACTTCTGAAAAACGCATGTTCGTCCTCTATTTTATATGTAGCAGCTCGAACATCTAACATACCAAAGTCTGTTATCTGCAATGTCCATCTGCTATTTACAACGCAGTTTGAACTTTTGAGGTTTCCATGATAGATCAGTTCACTGTCATGAAGAAATATCATGCCCTGCAATGCAACACACCCATCCATCGTATTTATAAATAATGTAAGGGTTATTACGTCATCACGTAGCTAGTTTATTATCAACCAAGTTATCAAGCTGAGGTTATTTAGATATCAGATCAAACAGTATATTAACCTGAGGTTATTTAGATATCTGTGTATTATCAATTAATATATAAACCTCTGGTTATCTAGATGTCAGCTTATTATTAATTAAAGGGACAATGTCCGTAATTCTTAGCTTATAAAACACACACTAATTATGTTCGCAAACATTACACACTAAACATTATTGAATATTTAATAATTAAAAGCAAGATTGTTTGACGGAATTTAATCGCGGTACAAAAAAAAAGAATAACCGGTTCGGGCGTTTGAACTCGCAGCCCAAACTAAAACTACACTCGCGGTAATAATAGTGAGCGTGAGCGTGAAGTAGTCGACATCGCTCCTACCTGAGCTAACCGGGCTATATATATTACGCAATACATACTAGGGCCAAAACCTAATACGATAATGGATCGCGGAAAATGTAAATATGGTGGGTGCCACTTTATTTACAAATAATAATTAAAAGCTTCTTTTTCTCAAACTCATGAATGTATTACTACAGACTTCTTAGGGTCAATGCTCATGTTTTCATGTATACATTTCACTGAATAAAAGTCAGACGGTTATTTGGTTATGCTCAGTATCTGCTTAGTTACGGGCAGTGTCCCTTTAAGCTATCAAACTGGTGTTTTCTAGATATCCGTCTCATCGGAGTCAAACGTTTAATGCCTGATGTATTGACTGATAACATAATATGCTAAAATTATTTGAATGCTTATAATATATTTGACTGAGACACTCGGTACGCTTGAAGTATTTATCAAATATTAATATACATATAACTTGTAATGAAGTATGAATTTGACTTCAATCCTGCTTTCACGTGTTTAAATGAAATATAATACAATTTGGATTTTTTATTTGTTCTTAGCTATACTACCATAGGATAATATCGTGTGTTGTTTCCCTTTTTCACATGGTAACTTGGAATTTAATCTAAATAGTGGAAACAAAATTACACGTGTGTTCAGCTGGCAGGCTGGTAAATTATCTGATTTGATATAACATTGTATAGCCAAGTAGCACGTAACGTGACGTCATCTTTAATAACATGTGCAATAAGCATCAAGTTTCATTTATGGTACGTATGACATTTCACACTATATACATCTTATTTTAAACATATAATCTAGAAACAAGAAATAATTGGCCCAAAGCAATATTAAAGCCTGTTTCTTTTATTCTTAACGACATGAAGGCATGAAAAGAAGATTGTGAAGGACTTATTTTCCTATTGTATAATTAGTGTTGTCGGGCACGTCACTAAATTTGTGACACACATTGCTGGTACCCCATGGGACCTCTTGTCGCAGATTTGTGTTAGAATTTCTATGAAAGACATTTCATGTTGAGTCATTCAGCAGGTACTCAGGCAGATGTCATCGGAGCCTTTAATAACATCACTCGATATCTGGATGATATTTGACGACCCTTTATTTTGTTCTGTGATAAATACAATCTGTCCCAAAGAATGTTAACGCATCATAGGTTATGTTTCTGAAACTGTAGTTTCCTTTCTCTATTTACATCTCTCTTTCGAAACGTATTACAAAAAAGCTTCTCCGTGAGACTACTGAATGCACTTAGGAGAAAACTTAGAAAATGTTATTATCGTTGTCCTGAACTACAAAATTCTATTAAATACTCCTCTGTTATAAAATTCTATTAAATACTCCTCTGCTACAAGAACTGTCACAACCTGACTTCTATAAAGACGTACTTTACAAACTTCGTCCGATCCTTAGTCATGCTCACTTTGTTACAATCTTTATTAAAATTGACTGAAGATTTATCAAAATAGTTTATGACTCATCATTTTGCAACGCACTGCATGTTTAGTGGTTGATCATTTTGTAGTTCCCCACTATGCATTCCTCTTTGATTGTGCGATGACCCGACATATTGTGGACCCTATGATGACGTCTACATACATCTTGAAAGGTATGGTAACGTTTAATGTTTATCTTTAATCTTGTCTTGTCGTGCACTAGCTGCTTTATTATGTTGTTGCTCTTGTCAACCAAGTCACTGAGTACTTTTGGATTATAAGGGGTTTGTATTTGTTATATTTATATATACATGGTCATCTTAGCGTGATACTACCGTTGGCTATTATTGCTGCCTAGCTTGTAAGAGAATGTAGCCTGGCGGGGATTTCTTTTATTCACACTTGAGATAACAACAGGGTAACAGTGAATTTTGAGTGCGGTGCACTCTCGAATCTGGTTTAAAAACCCAGCGGCATTTTTGTCACTGACAGTTCACTGACAGTTCCAAGCCGGTAACCCGTTTGAGTTTCTGTGCCTGTTCGACTTATATACCTACGGTTTTCCTTTCTTTGATATTCATATTTTCGTTTGACTGTGTTTTATGAAAGCCATATTTGCTGTGTACTTCCAGATAACAACTCCTATAGGTTATGAATCTGTTGTTCATTTAATTGTTCATTGACACCTTGATGCATTGTCAGTGTCCACGTACAAGTAAATGTGCGGGACATGCACTATATAAAATGTCAGATGAATGCGATGGTATATTTATTAAACAATACAACCAGGCAAAATATCATATCAAGGAAAGAGTGAGACTGTTTCATACATATCGTTTTTTCGCTTTTGAAGACCATGTGTTAATTAGTTACTTAGTTTACTTTGTTTAAAGAGTGGAAAAGCTTACTTTTCTTAGTACAGGTCATTAATAAATGACAAAGCCGATTAAACATGTGTGCGTTATATTTAAATGAAAACGGCCTTAATCTTTCTTCTTAAATCTTCTGTTGTATACAATAGTCTAGATGCAAAAATGCATATTCGTTTTGTTTTTTCCAGACTGTATTGGAAAAGAAATAGGGATGAGTTGTAGATGTCTGCATCAAGGAGTTGCAACTTACTTGGATAATATCTTTCACAAGAGATGCTATAAACATGTTATCCAACTTTAAATCTTCGTTCTCCAAGATGTCCTGAAAAGAAAGATTGGTATTTTGCTTAAAATTAACATGTCAATATTAATAATGCTCAGAAAAGAATATCCGCCATAATGTTTTATGAAATATAAATGTATTGTGACAGTTTTACACACACATTTCGGTCATTTGAACATTATAATCTCCAATAAGCTCTTTTCATCCCAGTATAAGAATATGTAAAACTGACAGTATAAAGTATCATCGCTACAACTACTAATTATGTATGGTGTATAAAGGCAAATTAACGACCCCAGATGGAACATTGGTCGCAATACAGGTTTAATATAGTGGTCACGAGTTAAAACGCCATAGCCATTAGTTATTTAATAAGTAGTGTCGTTGTCACATTATCCCCATGATTAGCTAGAACGAGAATGTTTCCTGGCACTATTGCTGCGAGATTATAATATATTTCGTAAATATCGTTGCTACTGGATACACATTCTTTGCAAACATCCTAGTTATGCTTTGTGCTTTCACAGCGTTCGCTTTGTAGCCACACCATACATAATACAGAATTGGCTCCTTTATTTGCTATGGATTCATGTCATTAGAAAAATGTCTATTGAAATGACCTTACCAGTAGACTGCCTTTTGGGCAATATTCTGTGACAATTATGAACACTGGCGGATCGATACACGCTCCAAGGAAGGTATTGATGTTGCTGTGTCTTAGATCCCGCATCTGTTATTCAAATTAAACAAGAGGTTTAAGGTCTCATGCAGAGCTAGAGAAGTAACGCTAATTAAATAACTGTGTCTTATAAGAACCTGGTATAATGTTTCACGTATGAATGATAGTTGTACAAGGACGGTAATTCAAATTATTACACAAAGGCAAATAGTTCGAGAGGAAAAAACTTTTTTAAAATTTAAATAATATGATCTCATACATATTTAAGCCACAACCTAGCACTTTTGTTAAACAGTGTATGATTGCCATACACCAGTTTGCTTTATTTTAGTTGCAGTTGTTTTAGTTGTTTAAGAAGAAGACACATACCGTATTTCAAGTGGAATACAGTGTTAATGGTTACTTACCAGCTTCATTTCCTTTTTCATTTTTCTGCTAATATATAGATTCTTTTTCTCATACATTTTCAACGCCACAATTTGACCTTTGTAACCTCCAGTTTTGGCGTACACCTGAGTAAACGACATTCTGGAGTCGACAGAGAGCTGGGATAACGTCATCTGATAATACAAATAGTTGAAAATGCGTTAACATTGTATCTATGTATGCATGGGGGTTTAACGTCTCTTGAACAATCGTTCAGTCATATCAAGAACGGTGTTTACTGAGGGCGTGAACAGTAGCAATCGATGTTCACTACCGTTCATGAACAATCAAACCGAGACTGCAATATTTTTTGTATTTATCGTGTTCGACGATTTCTAAATTTCTCTTTCCATACTTTTTTATATGTTACAGTAGCGTTGCCTGTGCAGTGTGGCGGCGGTAAAACGTCTCTCCGTGCTTGCAATCAGAACTGTTATTCATTCCGATCTTTAGAGAATGCTGAGCCCGATATTCATAGATATCGGTGGTACATTCTCAATACTTTTGTTTTATTACGAACAATTTCGAATAGGTGGTTCAACTACTCCAGCCTTTAAAGGTTCTAAGTATTGTTTAATCACCCTAAGGATATGTTGCCTACTTTTTAATTTAGTTTTTTTACTGTTACCTCTGATAAGCAGGTCACATTACCTCTGCTCCCAACTAAATTCCATTTTGTT
Organism: Cyrtodaria siliqua; assembly: GCA_037043455.1. Lineage (NCBI taxonomy): Eukaryota > Metazoa > Mollusca > Bivalvia > Adapedonta > Hiatellidae > Cyrtodaria > Cyrtodaria siliqua. The sequence goes on from JAWPHD010004810.1 coordinate 41,627, forward strand.
TATTTCGCCCATTGTTTTCTCGTTTAGGGCAAAGCGTTTTGTTAAAAAAACTGGGACCATACGCCATTGGCCAATGGAATGGTGTGAAAAGTCCTCATTGAAGGTTCCATGTTTACCGTCATATGCATACCATCTTCGGGATGGCTCAAATTTCTGTACTATAGACATGTTAAATATTGAGTTCTGCTCAACCCGATGCTAATGGGCGTGAACGGTAGCAAGCACATTTTCACTACCGTTCATGAACAGTCTCAATTCAACCGAGACTGCAATATTTTTTGTATTTATCGTGTTCGACGATTTCCAAATTTCTCTTTTCATACCTTTTTGGTAGCAGAGAGTTCAATTTTCAGTTTTATATTGCTTCCACACTGAAATACCACGCCGTGGACACATGCCGTGATACTCGGCTATGACCGGACAGGCTGTGGACCCTATGATGACGCCTACTTAAAGCCCATTGGGACGGTGACGTTTGATGTTTGTCTATGATCTTTCTTGTCGTGCCCTTAATGGTTTATTTTCTTGTTGCTCTGGCTTCTGCCAAGTCATTGAGTACCTTCATTGTGGCTTTCCAGGCTTTTGTTTTTTTGTATTATATTTACACAAGCATGTTTGTGTTTTATTTATATTGCCTATTGATGCTGCCTTGTTGGTTAGAGATTATATTATGGCGGGGATTTCTTTATTTACACTGTCCTGTTTTAATGGGATGACAGTAGGGTAAGTGTGAGGTTTGGTGCACCCTAGTACCGGTATAAACCCCCAGTGGCCTACTTTGCCACTGACCGTTCCAAGGTGGTAGCCCTATTATCAACCCTTTTGTGTTTGTGATGTAGTTTGCTTTTATTATTACTTTTGCCTTCTTGTTTGTCTGTTTGCATGTTTGTTTCTGTGTTTTGTGGTTGACTGTCCTCCTTGAATGCTACTTTCCCTGTCCGATCGTTTTATATTCCTTAGTCACGTTTTACAGACACCAGGACGACCAGTCCTTGTATTGCACTGCACCTTATATACTGAATGTCAAATAAAGAAGCCACTAATTTCATTTGTATGAAGTTTTTGTTTCGTTCCAGCCGGGAATTGATCCCAAGACGACATGGGAGATGGACATTCTACCGCCACCGTCCCGGCATAACGGTATAGGACAATCAATTATTATAAATAGGAATGTTATTTTGTTCGCAGAACACACATTTCATATGAGTTGATTGTCATAGCAATCGTTCTCAGATAAAACATGTCCCCTGGTATAGCTAATGAACTCTGCGTATGTGTTGTTTCTTGAAAGTATCATTGATATTCTAATTATAATTGTATGCATGTAAGTGATTGCAAAGACTGAAGACTTACTGACCTCCAGCGGAATTTTTGTCATTGACCTTGCCAATGCGAACCTTTTATGTTTGTGGTGTCGTATACTTAACATGTTCCTTGTAATAGGCTTTGTATTCACGGTATTTGTCGTGTTTTTAGTCGATTATATTTGCTACATTTTCAGTTCGAATTGTCTTTATATATAGTTGTTGTTTGTTTGTTTGTGTGTTTGTGGTTGATTGTCGTCCTTGAATGCTACTCTTCCAATTCGAGTTTTATATCTACTTGTTTGTATACATATATTTAAAGGGAATGTAGCGACACAGCTAAACAAGCTCTGTTATTGAGAGTCCTCAAAATCCTGGAAAACGGTGAAAGAATTATCAAAATCGGATGATTAACAAAAAAGATATGACCATTTAAAGGTTGTTCTAAAAAAACGAATATGGAGCCGCCATTTTTAGAACTAGGACGTCATAGTTCCATATTACCATATATGGAATATTGATAAATATCATTTAAAACAAAGAAAATCACTGCAAATGAATGATACTTTTTACTGGTCATATAAAGCATTATTGCCATTAAGTATTACATATTTTTCTAACAGTTGCTGTCATTTGTTCCCTATAAATCAGTTAATTTTCATATTTATAAATATTCCATATATGGTCATTTAGAACCGTGATGTCATAGCTCTCAAAATGGCCGCTTCCATATCCGTTTCAACAGAAAGTTCATATCTTCTTTGTTTATCATCCGATTTTGATAATTCTTTCACCCTTATTCAAGTATTTCAAAACTCTTAGTAATTAGTTTAAACATATTTTTTTTACATCTATTGCGAAACAAGTTATTGCAACTTAAGTTATTCACTCTCGATGGCTTCCTGGGTAGAACCAGTACTAAGCAATGTGGATTAATTATCTTGCTCAAGGATAAATAACGTGGCCGCGACGGAGGATCGAACCCACGACCTCTCGATCTGGAGTTCGGCGCTCTACCTCTGGACCACGCACTCCAACTCTTAGTAATAAAGAAGGTTTGGCTGTGTCGCTATACTACCTTTAAAACCGGACAGAATAGGATCAATAGTATGCATACTACTACGTTAATCTGTGAATAAATATCTACACTTCATTTCCTGATTTATTTTTAAATATTGTTTTAGTCTCTTTATGTTTACTTTGTATGTCAGGCGACAAAAGTGAATGAATTTAAATCTACAAAATTCTGGTTGTATAGTTTAGAATTGAGCTACTTTCAAAAATAGAGTTTTTCATTACCTCTTCAGTTGGAATATAGATTTAAAAATCGAACAGGAAAAGCAGCATTCAAGGACGACAGTCAACCACAAACACACTCCGAAGTTATTTATCAATATGCAGAGTGTATTCGCACGACGTCAAATGAAGACCAAGTGAACATAGTGTAAACATGGCGCTCAGGGTTTAATAATGTTACAGCGGTTATAAAACAAGCGTTTCCGCTGATATTGTTTGTGTAATTTAAGAAGACACATCACCATGTTGTTATTGCTTTGTTTTGTACTAATCCAATTTCCAGTGCTTCAATAAACTTTACAAGTAGGAATAAAAGTCTAACAGGAAATGACACAGTCAACAAAAAACACGCACACGAAACAAGAAGCAATCACTAGGAAAAATATAAGCTAAAGTGTGCGACACCACTGTGACAAACATAAAAGGGTTCAACAGACGTTTTAAAATAGTGTCATTGACTTCGCTCTGGGACTCAGACGTTCATTTAGTAGCAGCTTATCATCTGTACATTTTATCTAGTTACATGACTAGACAGCAACGATTTGCAGATAAGAAACGGGGATTCAATTTGTTGAACAGAATGTTAAAGCAAATTTGAACATTACTTGCAAGTAAAACAACGCCTCAATAAATGTCAAAACTAGTTGGGAGTCCGGGTTTGCACAATCGCATCTCGTTTGATGTTTTTCTGCATATTTGTCGTGTCGTGCCCTCAGTGGTGTATTGTCTTGTTGCTCTGGCTTCTTTTAAGTCACTGAGTACCTTCTTTGTGGCTTTTTAGGCTATTGTTTCTTTTGTATTTATATATTTACTTATATTGCCTATTAGTGCTGCCGTGTTGGTTAGAGGGATTTCTTTATTTACACTGTCCCGTTTTATTGGCATGGCAATAGGGTAAGTGTTAGGTTTGCTGCGCCCTAGAACCTGGTCTAACCCCCAACGGCCTTTTTTGCCACAGACCGTTCCACGGCAGTAGCCCTATTGTCAATCCTTTTTGTGTTTGTGACGTTGTGTGTCTTTGTTATTCCCAATCTAGGCGTTATAATTCAGTGGTGCAAGGTTCATTTACGAGGAAATATGGATAGCATAGAGATGCGTGTAAGATGTATATCTTGCTTCATAATCAATGTTAAATTAAAGTCAGTAAAACGTCTCCCCGCGCTTGCAATCAGTACTGTTATTCATTCGATCTTTGGAGATCACTGAGCCCGATATATGTCACTACTGCTCATGAACAGTCTCAATCAAACCGAGACTGCAATATTTCGTATGGGTCGTGCTCGGCCGTTTCCAAAGGTCCATCATCATACTCTTTTTTTTATAGCAGTTTTAGGTTTACAAGATCAAAACATAACGCCGTGAATAAATTGTTTAAATATAGATACGTTGTAATATGTACTCCCGTCTTGGAATGTAATGGTTTAAAATCAAAAATCGTTAACGAATAAAATCAAAATTCGTCATACAGGACTGAACATTGTTGAAGTATTACAGTTTGCGGGAGTGTTTGGTGTTTTTAATGTGTTTTCACTGAAATACATATTTGGTAACATGAACCCATGTTTTGTTACATGCCATAATTGTTTTATGTGCAAGACCATGAAACAAAAGCAGTCTGCATAAGATTATGATCAATACAATGCTAAATGTTTGTCTGCATTGTAAGCAGAACAAAATATATCAACGTCATTTTATAATTATAATGGTTTACTTTCAGGCTATATTGTATCTTGTCATTTCATAATTGCACGTTCTTTTATAAATATATAACGAACGGCTCAGTTTCAATTGTACGTTATCTATTGATTAATAAAAGTAATAGTCTAAGACATACGTCATTGTACGGCACTACCATAATTCAAATATATATTGAGCAAAATACATTTAGCATACACAATGAATGCCAATGCCGTAGACGAGATACAAAGCAGTCACGGTGTATGTTCGGGCTCAATGATAAAGTAATAATTCTGCAAAGTCATTTGAAAACAAGATATAACAAGGTGATAAAAATAAATGCAGATATGATGGGAACTTTTAAAGGTTATCGAAAATCCTTCTCATTTCAATGAAAATGGAGATTATTTTAAAATTACGAAATATGGGATGATTTCGTTTGCGAACACATTCGGATTTTTATGAATGACAGAATGGGCAATTATTGTCAATGCAAAACATTAGATGTGTTCCAAGCAACACGTTTGTATAATGAAATAAGTTGCTTTTAATACGCATTATGTGGTCCGAGTATTAACTTTCATACCCCATCCAACCCCTTCTCCAAGAAGCGAAAACGGGGTTGCTGGGGTATGAAATAAAATCTTAATTTTGGCTTAAAAAGTTTACATATTTTAAAATTAAAACATTTAATAGGTAACTTAAACAGGTTATCGCATTTTTTTTTAGTAACAAAAATGTTTTAAACGTGTTTTATTGTCAAAATATTCGTTACAAAATCTTGCTAATATAAGCTTTTCCATCGCTTAATGGAATTAAGACGGGACCACGTAATGATGGGATGTAATTCTGATACTTGAAAATCAAATCCTTACCTAGAATTTTTATTTAATATCTTCAGTTAAGCATGATTAAATATATCAATGTTCATATGTTCATCTATTTCCGTAAAAAGTCGTGCTAAACATGTTTTGTTCAGTATATTTGATGTTGGATGTTGTCCTCCGTTACACTGTATTTTACCGTAACTGCAAAGATGTTGATTTGATATTAGTTACGCCATTAATGTTTTGTCTTGTCTCAATTCATTATGCAGCACGCAAGAAACTACGTCTGTATGTATGCTTTGATAGACAGCTAAAAAACTTTGCTGTTTAAACCGTTGTTGTACTAACCGAACTGACCTCAAATATCACGACTGATGACGTTAAATGTCCTATACATTATTGTGTGACATAAGTATATGAAGGACTTTTATTTTAATATTGATAGCATCGTGTTCTATACTTCGAGGGATGAGTACATGACCTATACATTACTGTTTGACATCTATTTTGTTGTGTGAGTAGTTTTGGTTGACAGTGGTCCTTGAATTTCCTGTTCGACTTTTATATCTACTTTTACTATATATAACAATACGTGGTCCCGCCTTAATTCCATTAAGCAATGGGAAAGCTTATATCAGCAGGATGTTATAACGATATTTTGACAATAAAACGAGTTTAAAATCATTTTTTACTGAAAAATTTCATAACATGTTACAAATGACCTATTAAATGTTTTAAATTTACAATATGCAAACTTTTGAAGCCAAAATTAAGGTTTTATTTTATACCCCCAGCCAACCCCGTTTTCGCTTCTTCGAGGAGGGATTGGATGGGGTATGACAGTTAATACTCGGACCACGTAATGAATAAAACAGTACACCAGTTTCGCATTGAGCCCTCGACCTCCTTACTCTGCTATTAAGTCAACATTGTGAAACACTTTTATATTTGTGAATGTGAAGAACTATATTATACATTTTGAAGCAAGTTCTAACATGCAAACATGCTAAGGGTGTTGTTTTGAAACGATTGGTCCTTTAGTAAACATTGACAAAACTGCAGCATGTTTTTAATTACACCGACAATAGCATTTGTATTTCAATGAAATTCACTCTCTGTCATTCAGCTACATGTATGCTTATCACTTGCTAAGGAAACGGCTCTGTAAACGCTTCCAATATCGCATGCTAGCCTGAGGGCAAGTATACGGATCACATGTTAAACGTGTCATTAGTTTTAGATATACGTTTATTTTTTTAATGTTTTTTGTTTAAACAAGATTTTTAAAGGGACACACAGTAAGTTTGCTTTTAAAATGCCTATGCTGTTGTACTGAACTGTACACCCAGTAAAGGCTTCGTATTCACTTGTTTTAATTCAAAATAACGGTTTCCTTTAAGGGAAATAACTCTAGCCAATCATATATCCTTCTAAAAGTTGGGCAAATATATGACATATTATAATCATTTTTCCATATTACATGGAACAAAAAACTTATATGTGTATAATTATAAATGATGGTTTTTAATGTTTCTCTAACCTAGCGGTATGTCGCTAGTTTTAGAAAATACTACACAATTTTAGATTTTTAAATATGGGAGTAAGGAAAAAACAATAAGACACTTTATTAGACATATACCCTATATCAGTGCGTTTAAATGTGCAAAAAACAGACCTCATTGCCGTGTGTACTTTTAACAATTATCGGGGGTTGGAACTAAGGCGCCATATTCATGACACAACATGGTAACGTAGGCTAAATCTGTTATTTAATCGAAATTAATACAGCTTAGTCTGCATTGATAATTTTACTACGATTGATCATAACGGCATACAAGGAGCCACAGTGGTGTAATGATTAGAAATTAGGCTTAGCAATGCGTTCTTTCCCAGACACGACCTAAATTGGACTAATTATCGAAATACTTAAACATAATTTCGCGCCTGAACAGTCCATCGAATGAGATTTAAACCCGAGGAGTAGCTCGCTAAATGGCCAGTACAATACAGAGAATAAAATAATCGTGTATACACATGGTTTCCGATGACATTTAAACAGCTCAACAAACTTAAGGTAAGTAAAATAACAAGAGGCCCAAGAGGTCCTGTGGACGCTCTACTGGCTAAAACAGCTCTTATAGATTTAGATAGATATAGCTAGATATAGCTCTCTTCTCCTACAGATTTAATAAAGGAAAATACAATATAGCATTTTTCAACAAATCAAGGGCCATAACTCTGTTATTACTAACAAGATCAAGCTGGTTTTCGAAATTGTCCAAGATTTCATTGATATACCGCGCTTTGCACAACTAGACATCATACTGAGGCTTCTTGCCAAATTTCGTAGAAATCCAACAAGCCATTTAAGAGTAGTAGAGCCGACAAGAAATTTCAAATAAAAATGTCAAAGGGCCATTACTCCGTCAAAAATCAGCGAACTGGAACAAAAGCGTGATATGCACAACTAGACATCTTACAAGGCATTTAGGATGAGTAGCGCCGACAATTTTTTTTAAAGTAAGTGTCAAGTATTTAAAAAGATAATGAAAAAAATGAAAAAAATGAAAAAAAACAACAATTTTCAAATCAATCAAAAAAAATAAAAAATAAAAAAAAATTGAAAAAATTAAAAAAAAAAAAAAAAAAAAAAAAAAATAATAAAAAAAATTGAAAAAATTAAAAAAAAAAATTAAAAATAAAATTGAAATTGAAAAAAAAATTAAAAATAAATAAAATTAAAAAAAAAAAAACTGTTACCCCCGGGGCGCGTCCAAATTTGACATCAGGGTCACCATTTGAACATACTTGGTAGAGGACCATAAGCTGATGCTACATGTAATACATGAGAGCTCTGTGCCATGTGGTTCCAGAGAAGATTTTTTTCAGTTTTTGCCTATACAAGCCTAAGTAAAGCTGTGACCCCCAGGGTGGGGCCAAATGTGACCAATGGGTCACCTGGTAGAAGACCATAAGCTTATAGCAAATGCAATATATTAAACCGCTGGCTCTTGCAGTTTCAGAGAAGAAGATTTTTAAGTTTTTCCCTATACATGTCTATGTAAAACATGTGACCCTTGGGGCGGTGTCAAATGTGACCCCAGGGTCACCATTTGAACAAACTTGGTAAAAGACCATAAGCTTATAGCAAATCCAAACTATTAAACCTCTGGCTCTTGCAGTTCCAGAGAAGATTTTTTTCAGTCTTTCCCTATACAAGCATTTATGTAAAACTGTGACCCCCGGGGCGAGGTCAGATGTGACCCCTGGGTCACCATTTGAACAAAATTGGTAAAGGACCATCAGCTTATAGCAACAGCAAAATATTAAACCTCTGGCTCTTGCAGTTTCAGAGAAGAAGATTTTTTAAGTGTTTCCCTATACATGTCTATGTAAAACATGTGACCCTTGGGGCAGGGTCAAATGTGACCCCAGGGTCACCATTTGAACAAACTTGGTAAAGGACCATAAGCTTATAGTAAATGCAAAATATCAAACCTCTGGCTGTTGTAGTTTCCGAGAAGAAGATTTTTTAAAAAAATAAATCCTATATAAGTCTATGTAAAACTGTGACCCCCGGGGCGGAAACAAATTTGACGCCAGGGTCACCATTTGAACAAACCTAGTAGAGGACTATAAGCTGATGCTACATGTAATACATGAGAGCTCTGTGCCTTGTGGTTTCAGAGAAGAAGATTTTTTAAAGTTTTTTCGTATATGTCTATATGAAAAACATGCAAAACCTCAATATACAAACTTTTGACCCCGGGGCACGGCCATTTTTAACCCCAGTGACTTTATTTGAAGAAATTTGATAGTCTAGGCGTTGGCGATCATTTTAAAATAAAACTGTCGAAATCTGTCCAGCGGTTCTGGAGAAGAAGATTGTTAAAGGTTTCGACTATATATGGTAATGGCAGCCATCTTGGATGTAGCGCTGACCTAATTTTAACAAATCTAAAAAGCATTTATTTAAGGATCATCCATGTGAAGTTTGATCAAAATTAGCCAAGTGGTTTCTGACGAGAAGTCGTTTGAAGAAAATTTAACGGACGACAGACGGACGACGGACGACGGACGATTGAAATGTTAGATATGTCTTTGATAAAGACAAGTATAACACACATTATTTTGAGGTATGACATCACAAACACGTTCAATACATTACTCGTGAAATACTCTTTGCGATATGCACGTATACCGTTTATTTAGAATTTAATACTAAATAGACGTCATCAGTATGTATGGTATTTACAGATATCACATCAAACACTTCGACAATGTTGACAGGGATAAAACAAAATCAGTTGTACCAGAATAAAACATTTTTATACGGCATAACGAAATGGAATTAATCAACTCGTTAAATGATTGACACAGTTTATTGCTCTACCGGCCCCACCGATCGTGAATAGGGACGGCAGTTGAGGGGGAATTAGGATTTCACGTCATTTAGGGTTGAGACAAATCTACAAAGCAGCAAGTAGCTGTATGCCCATATAAATGACTTACTCTGCTTCCAAAGCTTTCTCGTCGTTCACTACCAGACATAGAGTCCGATGTCTTCAGGTCTTCACTGTTGATCCTCCATAGCAAACCTGCAATCTCTTGCTCGTATCTCCAGTTCCTGTATAATGTACCAAATAGTATTATTTGAAACTGTACGTGGTGAAATTCTAAAGTCCCTGTCCCGCCAGTAAGAGACACGTTTACAACAGATGCACATCGTGTCTAAACCTAATGATGACGAGGTATATATATATATATATATATATATATATATCTTACATACTTTTATTTTGAGAATCTCTATAGACGCAATGTAGAAAACTTTACCCGTCAGACGGCTCCAAACACTGGAGAGTCGAATTAAGGTTTAACAGCTCTTAAATGATTTTATCATGGGTATCTTAAGAACAAGCCTCATATACATCATTATATGACCTGAACACCACCTGGAAATAGTTTTAATGGTTCTGTAGTGTAAAATTTCCGTTATTTTGGCGGGTTAGTTTCATTGAAATGTATTTTCAAAATAATGGAAACAAATCTGAACATATGTGTGTATTATTACACGTCTATACCTCTGCAAGTTGGTTAAGGGGTCCAATGTACAATCAGAAGAAGAAGACGAAATAGACGAATCAGATGTGCTATTAAGCAGTATAATGATATATAGGGTCCTATAGAAACCACAGCGTCCGAACGCAATGGTATCGTAGGTCCGCACTGTACTGTAAACAAGGACTTGAAACTACAATGAAAGAGACAAAACACAACAGAAAGGGTGATGAAGACAGGGTTACCGACTTGGAACGGTCAGTAGGCAGTAAGGCCTACTGGTTAGCTTGAATCGAGTTTGTATGCGCACACTCTTCGCTATTATCCTGTCTTCAGCGCCCAAATAGACAAGACAGTGTAAAAACAGTCTTAAAACACGAAAAATAGTAGAAATGCGTGAAATAGTACAGACCGAACCAAATGGAATAACAGTTTCTGGAATAGAAACAGACATTCGTCTAAAACTGTAGAACATTAATAATCAAAAAGCTATAACCATTCACGATTTACCCGTGGACAACTTGCTCGTGCAGAGGTGCATAGAAAATTGCAAGAACTGGTCAGTCAGAAAAATAGAGTTTGTTTTATTTTCCAAATTGCGTGCTACATATTTAGTAAATGCAATTTTTATGAAAACCGTCATCGTGACATTGATATTTGGAAGCTGCTGTGGGGTAATTTCCGATATCCTGCGGAAAAAAACTATTTCTCGCATGTCTTTGATGTCACATGTTCAATAAACACTGACTGAATTCTAATTTAATATAACAAACATCACGCGAATTTTGCAACAGTAGAAAAACCAATAATATGTGTATCCTCTCCTCTCCACCTCTAATGCTATTCTCTTCCTGCAGTTATTTTACTCTTGCGTACAATCATTTTTGTATGTTTCTGTTACGTATGCGATACCGGTAGAGTTTAGAGCAGCAGTTGTGATACCAAACCTGCAGCGTTTACATATCAACTGACACTTGCCAGAATTCGGCCTAATGTTTGGTTTGTGAAGTGTTTTTCGATCTTTTGCATGAAAATTAGTCATCCGATAACTACATCATGCGTCTAACAATACGCTGTGCAGAGCACAAACATGTGTTTTTTTCAGGTCCGTAGTTTCATTTTTTTTAAATGAATCTAAAACAAGATATCGATTAGCCCTGGCCATGCCCTTTTCTAAAAGTGACCTCAGCAAAAAGTCGAATGTACAGTAATCTAAATATGACAGATATATGATTCAAAATACTTTTTCATATACATTGTAATGATTTAATAAATAACTTTAAATTTATTAAAACGGGAGTATTAATGTTTACCTAAATTAAATGTGTTTTTCTAACATTAAATTATGAGAATAAACATCATTATAAAACAGGTTATATTTTATGCGGTTATTGCAGTTAACGCATATGGATGTTCCCAGCAACTGTTTTGTAGAGGAAACGTCCATTTTTTAAAAACTTTTAGCACATCATATTTGGATAAATACACACAATTTTGAATTTGTATGCGCTGTTTTATTGTTATATCTAGAATAGTAAGCAGTTTGACCTATGTGAAGGCAGCAAGTGGACCGCAACGTTCAGTTGTTTTGATAATACAACTATATTTACATATTAGGCAACATGCATTTGTTTAGATTTGCTTCTAAATTAAACCATTGAAGGAGTGATATTTTTCTTTTTTCTTAAAAACAATCACGAAACGGTGGGGAAAACGTCACAGGTATATTGAAACCCCCAGTGGCCTTTGTTGCCACTGACCGTTCCAAGGCGGTGGCCCTATTGTCAACCCTTTTGTGTTTGTGATGTCGTTTGCATTTAGTATTACTTTTGCCTTCTCGTTTGTCTGTTTGCGTGTTAGTTTTTGTGTTTTGTGGTTGACTGTTGTCCTTGAATGCTGCTTTCCCTGTCCGATATTTTTGTCTTTCTTACTAAGAAAAGCATGTGTTTGTACAAATACAAGTGTGTACATGGTGTATAGAGGGTCCATGTAAAGGAGCAAAATCCCATTTTCATAAAATAGCGTAATCTTGTTATAGGCAAAGTAATGGCATCGAACATGGTCAATGAATGGTCAATGCTTATTTAAACACAATCAAAAGTAAATCGCAACTAGCGAAAGAGAGAGAGAGAGAGAGAGAGAGAGAGAGAGAGAGAGAGAGAGAAAGGGATGAAAATAAGAAAACTAAAAAAAAGCAACACTAAACAAATCAATTGCATATTTAGATGATTGCGTGGCAAGGAGATAGTGTTAAATTTTAAAAATACGGAAAAAACTAAATTTCGCCATGCGTCTTTTCTCAGCTAGTTCCATACCTTACGCAGATAGGATGAGCACGTTGGTTTATATATATAAACGTAGATTCTGCATATTACTTCTAATGCATTGTCCGTTAATTTGATAGTCCACTGCGTGGTCCGAGTAATAACTTTTATACCCCATCCAACCCCTTCTCCAAGAAGCGAAAATGGGGTTGGCTGGGACATGAAATAAAACTTTAATTTCAGCTTAAAAAGTTTGCATATTATATAAGTAAAACATTTAATAGGTAGTTTTAAACAGGTCATCGCATTTTATCAGTAAAAAATAATTTTAAACATGTTTATTGTCGAAAAATCCATTATATAATCCTGCTAATATAAGCTTTCCCATCGCTTAATGGAATTAAGGTGCGACCACTTAGATATAAGTGAACGCGCACATAATTCCTTAAATTGGTGATGCATTACAATATATCTGTGCAGCAGCATTTGTCATGTTGACGAAGATGTCACTTTACCGAATGAAGTTGTAGTTAATGAAAGTCCAAGAAAATCGGATTAAGATGTGCTTTCAACACCTGCTAGCAATACAATAATGACAGACTTAAGTGTTTGCGGTCATTCAGTCAATTCAGGTTTTAAGCTGGGATTGCTTGTGGAAGATGGACAACTGCAGAGCTTCATATATTGCTCCTAACATTAACATGTTTCGCATATATCCTCTAAAGGTAATATCGTTAATTTTCATTAACAATACATCTAGCAGTTTAAAATTAAAAACAAAAAAAACTTTTATGGTTGGGATGTCGTATACCTTACACTTTATTTATCCTTGTAAATGTTGTTGTTTCTGTGCGTGTTTTTGGTTGACTGTGGTCCTTGAATGCTATATTTCCCTTTCGACTTTTAAATCTTCATTTATCACATGTGATTATCGTAATTAATATAGAGAAGAATGATGTAAACAGTAATTTACGACTGAAGCTGATGTATTTGTGTGTGTTTATATCTGTGGTTGTCTAGACTTGTTTGCTATATATATAAATGATTACAATTATTGGTAAGCATATGTCGTATTGCCTGGTGAAAACAACCTGTTATTGTCGGAGTATGTATCATTCATTATTGAATGATTGTAATTATTGGTAAGTATTTATCGTATTGGCTGGGAAAAACAACCTGTTATTGTTGCAAATTTTAGTTCCCCTGTACTGTTGGGGTGTGTATCATTTATTATTGAAAAGAAATGGGATCTGATATTGGGATGTACACACTTTTTAATTTAAAGTAGCTTTCCCGCCAACAACAGCCAAACTGTACAAACTATGTACACCGTTTCTAAACCTACAAACGACACAGTATATTATACTTACATATTTTGATAAAAATAACTTTTAATCGGCACATATACATTATTACATGGTATAAACCCGTGGATAGAGATTTTAATTAACCGTCATCTAGTTTAATTTTGCCGTTACTTGGCGGGTTAGTTTCGTAAAGAGGATGGGAACGAGTAAATGCCAACCGTAATGACTGATTTGTATATGTATATAAATATTATTGGGATGGATATGCATGCAGCTTATTTAATTTTAATCGTTAGAATACATTGATTAATCTAACATAGCATCACAATATTATTTATCTCCCGTGCGAATATAATGCTTTTCTGTGATTCAGATGCTCATAAGGCTGATTGACCATGCCTAATTCGATTAGCGAAACGTAAAACAATGCGTAAAAGGAATTGTTTTCAATGAAGTTAAGTAATTATCGGATAATCAAAGACAGTCATTAGTTAAACATTTTTATTTGACATCGATTGCAACGAAAGCTCTGTGAACTTATTTTAATAACTCTCGATGTCCTCCTGTGTAGAACCAGTACTAAACAATGCAAATAAAGTGTCTTGGTCAGGGACACCAAAACATATGGTTATGGCGGAGATCGAACTCACGACTTTTCGATCAAGGGTCCAACGCTCTGCCATCAGACCACAGCGCTCCACAAGTGACTTGATTAGATAAGTATGTATGTTAATTTTATATGTGCGGTATGGTTATATGGAACGACAGAACATGAAGATAAAAAAAATGAATAGCAAACAAATAAAGAGAAGGAAAACATTACTCGCTTATCCTGATATATATCCATCGTAATAGTATGAAAACGTACTCTTATTTTGTTATAATAACTCTGTCGCAAGACAGAAATAGTCAGTCTAAGTTAACTGAAGACAATCGGCATAATTGCCTTCAAGAAGCAATAGGTAGTTGTATTAATTTCACGAGTCGCGTGCTTCGTGCGTTTTGATGTTTTTCTTCTCGAAATAAATACTGATAAAGGTGATCCTTTGGGGGCAACAAACACAATTAAGAGAATAAAGCAGCAGACTCGGTTTAATTGAGTTGTAATTCAGACTTCTAAGTGTTACGAGAATTGTCAACTTCTGACAATTGCTGTCAAGAAGATGCGAGTTAAAGCACTTAACGTGAATTCAATTGACTTTCAAACAACATACGGTATGGAAAATACAGTGCGATGTAATTGCATGAAAAACGAAATACAGTAACATCCGATTTACAGCTTATTTCAAATCGGGTATGAATGAGGAATAGCTATTATTAAACAGTGAACATATTAGAAATGAGGACAAATACTGGAACTGAATATCACGTTATATATTTCTCTTCAAAACCATGGAACTCAGTTTCTAGTTCCCGCTGGAAGAATTCTTCCTCCAATTCGGATTGACCGTTGGCTATTTATCCTGCTGTCTCTGCTAACTGAAGCCTGTACTATGACTCAAATAGCAGGGGTGTAGCTGACCGGGTCCCTGGGTATGCTCCCCAAGCTGTTTTAAACTTAGCTATGCAATGGTGCGTTTTGGCGTACATCTGACAGAGCCTTTGTTTGGTATTTAAAGAAATATTTGTTTGACAAATTTGAGAATTAACATTCGACATTTGATAAAGTTAAATTTCCTACACTGTAAAATAAAATAAAAAACAAATGTTGACCCTTAACCTCCACACCCCCTGGCTTCAGTTTCCATTGCATTTTTGGATTTTCCGATATTTTTTTTCATTTTTCAAATTGATTGATTGATTGATTGAATTGGATTTTATAGTCGCACCAACAGCTAAGGCCATAAGGCGACTTTCCAGCTTCCATTGGTGGAGGAAGACCCCAGGTGCCCCTCCGGGCAATTTTCGTGCACGGGCGGGCGCCTGGGTAGAACCACCGACGTTCCGCAAGCTTTTCAAATTGATGTATAGGCCCGGGCCTACATGGTCTAATAGTAGCTAGTAGTTCTGAATAAATATTTACCTGTAGATAACCAATGCTACAATAATAGCAACCAGGGCAAATCCGCCGACCACTCCGCCTGCAATTTCTAACGTGTAAGTCTTTGTTGGAATGCATTTCTCACCTCTATAGCCGCACACAGGTTCATCTATTGGTGGTTCGCCTGATACCCAGAATATAGTTTTGTCGAAAAATAAACTAAATTCCTGAAATAAAATAAATTACGATATTATAACAGTGCCGCCGATCTTTGTCATTAATGACATTTGACAACAATCTTCACAATTTATATTCAAAATTGTATAATTTAATCGACTAATGCTCGTTCTTTGGTTATCTGGTTTTGTCCACCTGATATACTTTCGTCCACCTAATTTTCTTCGTCCACCTGATTTGCTTTCGTCCACCTGATTTGCGATATTTTATACCATTGTTGACAAGCTGGCTTATTTCTATTTCCCTAGTGTGATTTCCCTGTATTAGGAAACAAATATAAGACACTAGCACGTGACCTTGTATGATAATAAATTAAAGTTGCAATTTTGTATAAATATGAAGTATATGACTAGTTTGTTTTCTGCTTTGTTTGGAGTTTGCGATTAAGTGTAATTTATGAAACGATTCTGAATCAACTCGTAGGAGACTGTAACTGGTTGTTTCGATTGTGTGCGATCTGTACCTTTGTTATGTACCTATCAGTAATATATACCTAGTACCTTCATTTTCCAACAATGAAATACAAAACCCTGTATCACCTCTAGTGGTTTTCTGAATCCGTGTCACTATACTACTAAAAATACATTTCTGTTTCGCTATACTACATGTGCCGTATTACTATTCGCATACCTGTGTAAACAAACTAGTCTGGTGCTATGCTATTTAAAGATATTTCTTACGTAGGTATGTAATTAAAGGATCATTACTAGACTAAGTGTTCCTTTTGTGGATATGCCATTTCTCAAGGAACAAACTCGAGGTTAACGCCTCTGATGATATTCTGCAGAAATGGCATGTCCACTCAAGTAGATACAAACTTCCTTACCACATTACTCTAGTAATAATCCTATTGTAATGGTTTTGTAATTTCTTGCTTCTGGATTTCTATAAAAACCTGCTATATCCGCGATCTGTATTTGTAATTGCTTTGTTATTTCTTGCATGCGGACTTTTCTAAAAAAAGTTGCTATACGCGCGTTCTGTATTTGTAATTGCTTTGTTATTTCTTACTTGCGGACTTCTCTGAAAACTTGCTATACGCACGATCTATATTTGTAATTGCTTTGTTATCTATTGCTTGCGGATTTCTCTAAACACTTGCTATACGCGCGATCTTTGTTTGTAATTGTTCAAAGTTTGGTATGTCTTTCTTGCGGACATCTATATAAAAAAACTGCCTTACGCGCGATCTGTATTTCTAATTGCTTTGTTATTTCGTGCTTGCGGACGTCTATAAAAAAAACTGTTATACGTGCGATCTTTATTTGTAATTGCTTTGTTATTACTTGCTGGCGGACTTCTCTAAAAACGTGCTATACGCGCGATCTGTATTTGTAATTGTTTAAAGTTTATTATTTCTTGCTTGTGGATTTCAAACAAACAAACTTGCTATACGCGCGATCTGTATTTGTAATTGCTTTGTTATTTCTTGCTTGCAGACATCTATAAAAAAATGCTGTCTATACGCGTGATCTGTATTTTTAATTGCTTTTTATGTCTTGCTTGCGGACATCTAAATAAAAAAAATGCCATACGCGCGATCTGTATTTGTAATTGCTTTAAAATTGTTATGTCGTGCTTGCGGACATCTATAAATAAAACTGCTATACAAGCGATCTGTATTTGTGATTGCTTTGTTATTTCTTGCGTGCGGATTTCTCTAAAAACTGCTATACGCGCGATCTTAATTTGTAATTGCTTTGTTATTTCTTGTTTGATGATTTATATGAATACTTACTATACATTTTCTGTTAACGTTACTGGCGTTTAGTGACATATTTTCGTTTGCGTTCCGTAGCTGTTTTAACTGAAAGTGCCCGACTGGTCTCATGGAGAAATCTGAAAGGTTCGTCTTGTATGGTTGCCTTGATAATAAAGTATAATTCCCCTCAGCATCACCATTGTCATCGATTTGGGATATGTACCCTTGGATACCTACAAATGAAAGCAGTTACAAACTGTCTGAACAAATAAAACACACACATAAGTATCTCTCTATAACAAGGACTAGTTGTCTGAATACTCAGGTTTATGTTATGCCGAAGATGGTCAGTCTTCATTACGCCTTGTGTTGTGTATTGTTATTTACATTGAATAATTGATTTGCACTTTGTTCGTGATATCTTTACGGGCATACGGTGCTATTGCGTTTGGGTGCTGTGGTTTCAATAAGACAACTTTTCGTAGTTTTACATAATATGGCTTAAACAAATGTTTAATTTTAGAATGTGCATGTCTAATTACCTCTTTCAGTCCAAAATCATCTCTAGATATTTGTTCCTAAATAAAAGTGTGTGTAGACACATACAGTTAAAGAAAGGTTAACGTAAAGACAAACGTCCAAGAGCTTTTCGCATTGTTCTAAATACTTTGTATGGCTTACTGCAGCCTAACGAATGTCGTCCTAGATTTAACCCCGTGTAGAGAGAGACTTAACTAGCCTTAACGGAATCCTTCTTAATGGTATGTGAAACAGTACCACGCTGTTTAGTGCATGGTAGAAGGGCAATGGTTTATAGTTTATATATCACGCATTTGAGCATACATAAAATCCAACACAGCTTGTTTGCCTAATTTAGAAGTGTTTTTGACAGGGTGGCTACACTTAATGTTGTGTCCTAGCTAGAATCTGACTACTGACTATACAGTATTCTTTTGTAGTTCAAACCTACCTCTACCGGTTTTATTTGTATCATCATTAGTTACATCAACCGTTCTTTTTTTCACACGATAATAGCCATCAACAGTTAACGATTTCACATCACAAATAATGCCATTTTGTCAATTTCAAGATTAGGAATATATACTTAAGAAAGAAAACGCAATGAAATGGCTCTTTTCTTAGCGGAATTCAACATTTTATGAATTTAGAATTTAGTGTTACAAAGTGTACTTTGATTAAAAAGTCTACAAAACACAGTGTTGTCCTTTCTTAATCAAGCTGCAACCTTTATTTTGTTTTTACAAAACATCTTTTTTTGGAATATTGCGTGGAATTAAGTGTGCAGTATATAAAGTATATAGAGAGCATTCCAGAGTTGAGTTTATTATTTTCTTTAGTATACGAAATCGTTCCGCACTTGAAATGCTGCACAGTGATATATAATTCTACTTAAATGTGAAAGCTGTTAAATATGTTAATGGAATTCGCGTATTACCAAACATTACGTATGATATATACTAAAATGTATAAATATCAACACGGACGTCATTTTAAATCCAGTCTTCTATATAAAATACAATAATTGCAAAGCTTTTATTGATTTTGTGTTTATAGTTATAGGATACATTTTCCAAGGTGAACATGCACAAGCGTAATGATTACCAATTTTGTAATTGTCAGCGAAGAAAAGAAATCTGTTATGAAAGCAAAGACTTGTAAAGTTGTATATTCCATTATTTTACATAATGTACATACCAGTATAGTTGCTTCCTAGAAGTGTTTGAATAATGGCTGTTCCATTAGATACATCTCCTCCCTCTTGTGTAATCCGGTGTACAGCACGCGCGTATAACCACACGGCGTCATATAAATATGCTGCATATACAGTAATCTGCAAATGAATACATAACAAAGCATGTTAAGTACATATATACTAGTTCAAAAGTATAACAGTGGAATAAGTAAATATTGTACCATAGCTCTAATGGGTTGTCTTTGTTCCTGGTTATGATATAAATTGCATAAACCCGAAGGCCTAAGCCTAAACAGTGAAATAACTGCCTTTGCAGTTCAGCCGTGCTATAACTGACAGTTATGATACCCAATGACCTTTTGTTGCACATGCGTAGTTGGATAAATGGCTAAGGTACAAAACATAGCATAGTATAGCATATTTTTCTCGTATATAGGCTTTCGGTTCTTTCTCGCAATACTGACTGATTATTTCAAATACTTTTACACATATACGTACTAATAATGTACTTCTTTATTCGTTCTGATGCAACTATTGAGACGCATAGAGTTTAATTAACAACATAAGTACTCTAACCGCAATGGAACTGATTTGACTTCAAATACCTTTCGTTGTTGATTGAAGGGGTTAGGAAAGTTAAATGGTTCTTTCTCGCCATACTGACTGACTATTTCCTTGAACTGCTCGTAATTGGGATTGGAAGGTGGACTGCCGGTGATCACCAGTAATGACCGTACTGCCTCTTCGTTAGTCTTTGTTAATGGAGGATCATAGGTTCCTACAAAGGAAATAACATTGTGCATATATATCCTCTTTGCAGCAGGGAGGTATGTTCGTGTTACGCAAGATGTGCCTGTCCAGTTATCAGTTAGCAATTGAGTATTTGTAAATTCACATATATGCATACATACATCCTATGCAATATTTAAAGTCAAATATAGTTTTAGTTTTTTCTGGTCTTTTGAGATCATCAAAAAGAGTACGCTAATGAACTTTTGGAAACGGTCGAGCGCGACACATACGAAATATTGCAGTCTCGGTTTGATTGAGACTGTTTATGAGCGGTAGTGAAATATGCTAGCTACCGCTCACGCCCTCTAGTCCCGGGTTGAGCAGAACTCAATATTCATAAAAATCAACAGTACAGACTTTTAACCATTCCGAAGATGGCAAGCATAATTATGGCGGTGGATATAGCACTATTTGTATCTTTATTTCATCCCCTATATCAAGCGGCGTATGGTCCCAGGATCTAATAAAATTGCATCCCCCGAAATAAACAAAAAGGAATCTATGTGACTTTAAAATAGAATACCACTTAAACGGTGCTAGTGATTGTGAGAGGTGTCAAACTTTATATTATCTCTCATGAACAGACTCAGTAACACCAAGTCCGCTACTTGCTATTTTGTTTGTGTTTGTTGCTTCACATTGATCCCCCGTATTTATTATTACTTATAAGTAGGACTAAATACTAAGGAAAGGCAATGCTGATGGTTTTATACGTATGCAGTTTTGTATATTATCCACTTATAAGTATATTCCAACATGTCGTTACTGGACTCTTCATATAGCTTGAAACTGGAAGCGTCCTGAAATATACATATTGACTTGCCCTTATGAGTATCATCCTATAATACTAATTTAGATATTACCACTTTTAACTTGTTCGTAAGTATGGGGAATTAAAGGGCGACACGGACATCTTAAAGTATTTATCAAGCGGTAAACATACACCAGGATTTATTTATTAAATCTAGTATTCATTTTTACTTTGAAACCCCCAAATTCAAGTGACATTGAGCATGCTAGTGTTGCAGATTAATGGGCAATTATCACAGTATGTTCTCATTATTGACCATGCGCTGGATGGTAATGTTCATACAACCAAGAAGTACTGTATTTACTGTACTGTATTGATTGCAGTTTGTCCCTTTAAATGTTGTAATGTTAATATTGCTATAGTTGTGATAACATGAGGGTATATGTATGCTACTAGGAAAGATTATTCTACTTTTACAAGTGATGAAAATTGTGTATATTAATCTTCTATGTTAGTAGTAATTCAATTCCTTTCTTAGAAAATCGTCATTTGCTATTCCCAAGTTGTTCTTATTTCCAAAAGTATTTGACACTGTGATAGCTAAGTGAAATAAATGAAATATCCAGTTGTGTAAATAGATGACAAATGATTAAGCGATTGCTTTGGATTCGTTGTGGAAATTGTTCCTTTCAGACTCCTAACATATTGCGTATATATCATTGTATATATAATGGGGAATTTAGGTCTACCATTATCTATAGTACTTAAATGTAATTAAAAGACAGACAAGAGCAATGTGTTTATATATCTTCGTTAATACGAGGATTTAAAGGTATTTAATAGAGGATGTGTCTGTGTTTTCTTCTTTAACTAAACATTAAGTGAGAGTTTTACCGTTGTGTTTGCGTGTTTGAATATCCTTTATAGAACATTACTTCTCGTGATAATTACGCCATTAAATATTCCAATAACGACTTGTCGTTGTTGCTAATTTTAAATCTTCATTACCGCACCTGTTTTGCGTGTTTACATTAATATGTCATTGGGTTTCACTCTTAGCTAACAGGTTTTTCTTTGAAAGACAAACGTGTTAGCTTTAAGCGAAATCCAGTGATTGTATGTATGTGCTTCCAACATCGTTGGACAGCAACTTGACTTTTTTTATCCATACGGACTATCACGATGTAGTCGAAGAAAATCAGTCAATTTGCAGTCCCAGGAGCTCAGTCTCTTATCTGACCCCATTAAAAGTAATAGTTCTAAAACTACAAGTGCGGGCTTTAAAAGAGACCGATGCGTTTTCAGCTAGTCTTGTCTATCATGACAGTCTTTATGTAGTTCCGTGAGTTGCGTAAGAGTAAGATCGATGTGTTTCCGGTCAATTTAAAATAAGACACTTACTATTGAATCGTATAATTCTTATTTGATTCTCATATGATTATATTCTCATATGATTCTCATATGATACTTACATGTATATAAAAGGAGCAGTACATGATTCTTATAAAAAACCTTCGACTTTTATATCTACTTTCATATATGTATCATATAAGTATCATTTAAGTATCATATGACAGTTATATAAAAATCAAAACATATTAGTTTCATGAGAATCATATGAAAATGTGTGTGTTTTGAAAATGAAGCTTTTATAAATTTATTCTCATATGATAATTACATGAAACTAAAATTATATAAATATCATATGATAGCTTTTATATAAGAATCATAAGTGACTCTCTTTATATAAGATATATGAGAATGCAATCATATGTTAATTATATAGTACGGGGTAACTTACTTCTGTAGTAGTTCAAATGATCTAATGTGTCGACAGTTTCGTGGTCAAAATAAATGACCGCATACTCTCCAGTATCCAGCAGACCTCTGTCATACATGTTTGTCATCATGTCCACTATTCCATTGTACGTCCCAAGGAAGACATACACTGAAATGCATCAATACGTATTTGTAAACTATTGAATCCAGTTGCAAACTCAACAAGGATATACATGTCATAGAACTCACAACGTATATGCAGATACGACTTACCAAACCGTTTGTAACTGGAATGAGTTACTGTATAACTGTATAACTGTATGCACATATAGCTGTAGATAAAGATATAAAAAAAATCGAACAGGAAAAGAAAGCAGCATTCACCCACAAACACACACAGAAACAAAGAAAGATGAATAAAAGGCCAAATAAGACATCACAAACACAAAATAGTTGACAACAGGGCTACCGCCTTGGAACGGTCAGTGACAAAAAAACAGGGCCGCTGGGGGTTTAAACCAGATTGTAGGGTGCACCAAACCTCACAGATAAGTATGACAGCAATAAGTATTTTCACATCAGATTCATAATGAATGAGTAACAAGGAAAACGTTCAGTGTAAGACAATTTTCAAAATAGTTCATGCCTCCAAAATGGATGTGAATCCATTTCATATATTTTAAAAGAAACTACCGTTCTGACTATTACTAAATAGATTTAAATCAAACAAAACACTCTATGACCTTTGTTCTTAATATTAAATCCATGCTTAGCACACGTTCGTCATGTAAATAGGAAATAAACTGTTCGACAGGACAGTATATACAATATATACCAATATAATACTCCTGATTTGTATAAGTTAAGAGTATTTATAGTAAGTTGATGAGTAATAAAACTCACAATTTTAAAAAAACTGCGTGTATTTGTAAAAAAAAGCACAACATATCAGTAACATACTAAAATACTCAGCTTATCTCATCTCTTGTAGCTTATATATTAAACGTTAACATCACCATACAATTATAATACATTTTTACAATTCAAGATGTTCAATATCAGCTTCTTCAGCAAGGTTTACGTTATCACAAGCTAGGAGGACAGTCGCAGATACATCGCTGCAAGGAAACTCTACCGGAGAAGTACAATACCTAAAAATATGTATGCGACTGGTAATATCACAGCTTTTATTTTATGGAGAACGGATCTATAAACTTCGGACAGTAAAGGGGTCCGATCTCAGGCTTTTCTGACCACTTTACCAAATTAATCAGTTTGAAAACTGTTATGTTTAGTATTTCATAAAAGTTTAGTGATTGGCCCCTGTACAGTCACTACGCTTCACTTTTCTCTTGTGCGATGGCTGGAACTTCTCGTATGATTCTATGATTGGCTTATGAAATTTTAAATGCATCAATACTTACACTATGGTAAATATATTATAATTAAATCGGTTCATACCTTTATAAAAGAATTTTGCATATTTTTTTTTGTAACTCTTGATTAATTTATAGTGTCAGTTTCATTTATTAAAGCGTGTATTGCAAAATAATATGTTTAATTTGTATCAACAAAGCGTGATATCAAATACCTCTTCACGCCCGCTTGCACTGGCTTAAGCGGTATTTTAACGGATAGCTAATCTGTTCAAACCTTTGTAAAAGTAATTCTAGTGTCAGTTTCATTTATTTAATTTTGTAGATTTATTCAATTTTATTCAAATGTGTTTCAGGTGTATCAACAAACCGTGACATCAGACACCTCTCACGCCCCCTGACTTAAGCGGTATTTTAATCCGAAGCCATAAGGATGGGACTGATGATCCCAAAGGACTAATAAATAGTACGACTACTGATTTGTAGTCGGTGCGACCTTTTATAGTCGCCACACAGCACAAACCAAACGCGTGTGTAATTGGCAATAAATACTGAAAAGCGAATCCCATGGGAGCAACACACACAAACAAGAATGAAAAGTAGCGGACGCAGTTGTTTTGAGTCATGAGAGTAATATGAGGTGCAACCCCTCTCACGCCACCTTGCACCGTCTTAAGCGATATTTTACTTTCAATGCACAACGAGGAACAGACTCAATAAAACCGAGTCAGCTACTTATCTCTTGTTTGTGTTTGTTGCTTCCAAGGAATCCACTTTTCAGTATTTATTGATAATGCCAAATCTGTGGTAAGTAATAACACTACTGAGTTTTTACAGACGCCACAAAGCACTAAACAAATGCCAGTGTGAGTGTCAATAAACAGACTATCTAACAGTATCTAACATTCATTATCAACAAACTTCCAGACATTTCCAGACATAATATTATGTTAAATTGAAAGAACATTTTATAAGGTGTTAATATCTTTTGTTCTAACTAACGGTCTTGGGACACAGTGTGCGTATTAGTCGATTGTCATCAAACCAATATTCTAAGGCAACTATAATATAACGCATTACTCCATTGGCATACACCACATATTTGCGGAAAATACGTAACGTCACATAACGCTTTCACAAGCGTCGTCTTATCTTAAACATATTTATTTTACATCGATTGCGAAACAAGTTATTGCAACTTAGATTAATCACTCTCGATGGCTTCCTGGGTAGAACAAGCGTCGTCAATTGATGACGTCAACAAAATGCCGTTACCGATGAATTTAAATTTTCGTAGACAAAACGAGTGTGTATGTATAAGTTTACTTTATATTTCTGACATGTACATGGAAAAGCATTAGAATTGAGATCAACGTGCTAAGATTTTCAATCTGAGACGGTATGTGGTTCGCGATACTGTCTGAAACGTCGCCGTAAAATGTAATTTCAGAACATAAAACCACTCACATACCGACCCAGATTGAAAATCTTAACATGGTTATCTCTTAAGTAGAATTGCTTCGATCAAGACAGTTTCACAGGTGTTTAATTGAAATTAGAAACGTTGTAAAGTGTAAAGTACATGAATATATAAAACGATGTATTCAACCAGTTAGAAGCATCACAAACTGCGGTGAAAATCATACACTCCAAAGACTACGTGTATGTATACAGTATAATTTCGTATTAGTCGATTAATATACAGATGTTAGTGGAATAGCAACAATGTCATGTGCTTCCGTAAAAATTGCTTGTAAAACTCATATCCATGTATTGACTTTCAGTTGCTTTATCCTTCCTTGACATCGTACAAATGCGTTATAAATCATGCAAACCTTACAAACATGACACAAATGAGAAAATATGTCTTAACTAAACCACAGCAACCACAGCAACCAAACGCAATGGAAACGTACGTCCGTACTGTATCATAAACTAAACCAAATACGCAATTTATACAGTCAATGAACAAGACACTTCCACATAAAGAGTGGAGCACAAGAAATGGGCGAAATAAACAACATTGAATTTAGTTGGGAGCATAGGTTATGAAGCCTACGTATCACAGGTAACATTATGGAGTTGCGAGAGGTATTGTTTGGAAATTTAAAACAGACAGCATCGAGTATTTTCATAACTCATGTTAGATATTAGCCTTCAGAAGTCTCTGCCTCCCTCCAAAGCATCTGCTTAGAACCAACTTATAAAAGAATATTGTGTTATATGTAAAACTATTTATTATTTATCCGAGTTTCAGTAAAAAATTATTTAAGACTGGAACCTTCACCGTTTATCACTACACTTCTAAAACAAATATATTCAGGAAATGTAGTTCATATATGCTTTTCGTTAAAACCCCTTCATGCGATAGGTATCATACGCAAATTCTTAGCAACGTTACTGTATGTTAAAAGTATGATGTACATTTGTTTAACATCAACTGTATTTACATTATAATGTTATGTTTTGACCTAGATATCTTTCTAAGTGATTTCGACTGATATTCGAAGGAACAAAATGTCTGTTATAGTTTGTATTTAAATTAAGGTGAGCATATTAAACACTTCAACTGATCTGTATTTTAAACAAAGTTTACGAACTTTTTTTAAAAAAATAGTTTTTTCTGGTTTGAGTCACTTTCAGAATGTAACGACATTTACTAGATTTAACCGTACACGTACTGTTTCAGAAAAAAATGAGTCAAATCAATCGCTTATTAAATCGCAAATACAGTCGGACTACCTTTTCAGGATTTCCATTATATTTAACATCTTTCTGCAAGTCAGCAGTGTTACATAATAAAGACGTATGACTGACATTGACCGTTTTATGCAAGTAAATAACGACAGATGCAACATTCGTTGTAGTCAGTATTTAAAATAAATGTTAACATTAACCGTTCCAATACAGATAATTATACTAAATAAAAAAAAAAGAATAAAATAAAAAAGGAAACAATACAAAAAGTAAACAGGACATGACAATGACAATAACAGAACGCAATCCAACAAAAA
Organism: Cyrtodaria siliqua; assembly: GCA_037043455.1. Classification (NCBI taxonomy): domain Eukaryota; kingdom Metazoa; phylum Mollusca; class Bivalvia; order Adapedonta; family Hiatellidae; genus Cyrtodaria; species Cyrtodaria siliqua. Next base: position 68,709 of record JAWPHD010004810.1, read on the forward strand.
AACGTTTTGATAACAAGGGCTTAAAATAACAAATGAAGCGAAATATGTGACACCACAATCCCCAAAGCGTTGGGAGCAGGGTAACCGCCTTGCAAAGATTAGTGCTAACGTGTCTTTGGGATCTAAACGCGAACTGTAAATGGGTCAAGCACTAAACATCCAGTGCGTTGCACATGAACACTTTCAATCAGGCTCATGCTAGAGGCTTTATTTTATGTCTTTAATCTAAATTTAATACAATCTTTTAATACGCGTTAGTAGTGTAATGACAAAATAGGAAACAAAACAGAAACAAATATAATTTGAATAACTTTTATTCAACGCAACATAGTGACGTCAGAAAGTAGTTACATATTCTATGTTTGATAGTATAGTACACGTTAGGAACGATACATTGTCTTCTCAGGGTTAGACAATGACTGCACTATGTGTATATTATTATGTCTATACGTATATGTTACAAAATTGACATACGCATTCGTAGTAAGCGAGGCAACGTGACATAATGTGCTCGAAACTATAAATACATTAATACAACAAACAGACAATACTAGAATGAAATAAAGAGATACCTAACACAACATTATAAAAGGAAAACTATTTGATTATTTGATTATTACCGTATTTTGTCGGGATTTTATTTAGGGAACATATATAGACATAATATAGACATACATGTACCGTATATACAAATCGAACAGGAAAAGCAGCATTCAAGGACGACAGTCAACCACAAACTCACACAGAAAGAAAGAACACATTTAAAGATGAATAAAAGGCCAAATAAGACATCACAAACACAAAAGGGTTGACAATAGGGCTCCTGCCTTGGAACGGTCAGTGCAAAAACGGCCGTTTGAGGGGGGGGGGTGGGGGGGGGGGGGTAAACAAGGCAGCATTAATAGGCAATATAAGTAAAACACAAAGAGGCTCGTGTATATATATATACAAAAAAACAATAGCCTAGAAAGCCACAAAGAAGGTACTCAATGTTAACATGACATTTCTATTTTACGGTGCCATATTGTCATAAAGACCATTGATGTCTCTGTGGTAATGCTTCAGTTCCTGTTCGAGTGTTATAAAGATTTGTTATGTACTTGCATTGTTTCAGATAAACTAATGAACCAATCCAATTATTTATGTTTCGAATATAATATAAGTCTAGACAATTTGATCATGCGTTAGCTAACATTATTTATAATAGGGTTTACTATAACAATGCAATAAGTACAAGTGTATCAATCTCAAAAATGAGTCTCGCCATTGCGTCTCATCGTAAAACTCGATATAAAATCCAACAGGAAATGTAGCTTTTAAGAATCACAGTCGATCAAAAACTATATATAATCTTTTTTATAAAACCATGGATCCCAGTGTCATTATCGAGGGTTTGAATCCCATAGGGGTCTCGACTTGAAAGCGAGAAAGTGTTTCTTACGGATGACGGGATGTACACAGTACTGGTTCTAACCAAAGTGGGTTGTGTGCCTGCTCAACTAAAATACTGATCGTCATATATATATATCCTATAAAGTGCTAAAACAAGACGTGAAACATCATTCAAGCTACCAACCTAGTGTCTGCAAAGTTGTTTGCGTTGTTGCTTACGTATATTTTAACCCTATCATGTCTTGCAATAGATTGCTAACCCATAAATACCAAACCTAATCATGGAATCATGGATTCTATCTATACTATATTTATATATAGACACCGCATTCAATCTGTATGATAGAGTGTCGGAATTGCTGTCGTTGACGTAATTGTTATTTATACGACAGTTTATCGCGTTATCCTTGAATGTATCGCAGTTTATCTTGTTTCCGTGGAAAATAAAGAAATCAACCAATACAGGCAGAACAATCTCCTGGCAATCTAAATCGTAGAGATAAACAGTGTTTCTTCTAATGTAAGTGTGTAATACTGATTTTAGAAAATATAGACTTTTTCCTGTTAATGTTTATTTCCAATCAAATAGACAAGATACAATTGCGGACGAGGTTCGGTTATGTCATCTTTTATTGTGTTTGTTGCTTTCCAAGGATCTCCCATATCAGTATTTATATATATAGATAAAGATTAAAATACTTTTTTTATAGATACTGACTCCATTATATTATGATATCTTAATATTTATAAAATGGGGCATTTGCTTCCATATGAAGAAGTTCGTGTTTTAAAAATAAATAGTAAAAAATTAATTGACTGATATGGTGCAGCCTAGAACCTGGTTTAAACCCCCGCGGCCTTTTTTGCCACTGACATTTCCAAGGCGGTAACCCTATTGTCAACCCTTTTGTGTTTGTGGTGTCTTATTTGGGAAATTTATTGATATTTAAAACATCAAGATATTGATTAAAATAGAAAGTAGCTATGGATCTATAGCATAAAGCTCCTGATGAATTGTTTAATTCTGTGTTCCAAGTTTGAATAAAATTATCTTTAAGTCTTTGCTTAAATGCATTTAGAAACGTTGTTACATTGCCTACCCCTTGTGCAAGCCATACATCATGGAAACCCGATGTTAATAGTAATATTTTGACCTTTGATACGCAATTGATTTGATTTATTTGCCTTTCACAAACTTCTTTAAGCATATCATATACCCTTTTTATATATTTAGTTTCATCAGATGTACATATTTTTAGCCAGTATTTTATAATTAAGTATAATCTCCTAGTTTTATAATCCAATCTCCCCGTTTCTCCGTATATAAAGTTATTTTGTGTATACACTTTCATCCCTAATAGTCGTTTGCAAAAACTCAAATGTGTCCTTTCTACTTGTTGGCCTTTATGGAAACCCCACACTTCTGAAGAATAATTTAATATGGGTTTTACAAGCTTGTCAAATAAATCAAGCGTGTGTTTTGGTGATAGGTTAGTACAGTTATTAAGATGTTTGTTAAGTTTAAATATTGCCTTTAATGACTGTTCAGATAACATTTTATCAGTTTCATTGAATGACCCACCAGACGTAAAGACAATACCCAAGTACTTGAATTTACTAACAATTTCTAGCTCGTTTTCCTTATAATAAAATTTTAGATCATTTCGTAATCTTCCTCCTTCTTTAAACACCATTACTTTAGTTTTTTTACAATTAACAATCCATTTCCATCTCTCACAATATACAGCTAACACGCTTAATGCTTTTTGTAAATCATTTTCCGATTTTGCGAATAGAATTATATCATCTGCATATAATAACAAACATAGATTAATCATACCCATCTCTACGCCCTCGACCTCATTTAATGTCAATTGTTCCTCTAAATCATTGAGGTACATACTAAACAAAAATGGCGACAAGCATTCGTCCTGTCTCACGCCAAGCAACCATGAAAATCGTCGCTGAGTGATTTAATTAGTGAGTACCATAAAATATCCCGCACAACAAAATTAAAGGCCTTTGTGAAATCTAGAGGGTGCATCCTTGATTTAATGTATTGGTTATGAGGCCATGCAGTATAAAGACATTATCTACGGTGCTCATTCCCCTTAGGAAGCCTTCCCTGCCTCAATATAGACATGATACTGCTCTGCCCATTGAGTTAATTTGTTGTTAAGTAACCTAGAAAAAAGCTTTCCCATAGTACTTAGGAGTGTTATACCCCTATAATTTCTTGGGTCCCTTGAATCGCCGCTTTTGAATATGGGAACAATATATATAACATACATATTTTGAGAATCCAAACTCTATAGACACAATGTAAATGGCTCAGCCAGGTCACACCCCAAAACTGGATCTTCAAGTTAAGAGTTTGTCAAATTCGTCTTATTGCTTAAATTCTGATATCCCGTGCGTTATTTGAAACAACTGATATGTTGTGTTATATATAAACACCACAATACACCATATGACGGTATTTCATGAGACATAACGTGTGTACACTAGTTCACCCGCAAACGTCATTTCACGATATAGTACTGGTCAGATACATTGAACATAGTAGTTTTTTCGATAGCGTTTTCTCTGAATTGTAAGGTTCCGAAAATAATGTTTTTCAACTGTTTTAGTTTCTGATATACGAGTGTTCATATATGACTGTATAGAAACATTCCAATAAACTATATTTTCTTATCAATGGCGACTTTGTTTTTACAAAAATGCTTCAATTAGCTATCCCGCCAACAACAACCACATTTTACAATATATGTACACCGTTTCTAAACCTACTGACGACGAGGTATGTAATTATATAACTTAGATATTTTGGGAATCAGAACTCAATAGACACAATATCAAATGCTTTACCCAGTCAGGCAAAACTCCAAACTGGACAGGTGAATTAAGAGTTACCAATTCAATTTACGAATATTCAGTCATGGATATTTCAGAAATCCTATATTTTTAATCGGCACATATACATTAGTATACGACCTGAATACCTGTTCAAGGGTTTTGATAAACGGTTTTGTAGAGTAATTGTGTCGTTATTTGGCGGGTTAGTTTCTTTAACATAAAAGAATACACCGAAACCGACTGCAAACTATTCAATATAGAGATTTATTTTTATCGCATAACACGGCTTCTGAGAGTTTAATAAAGCCATGAATTATTTCTCGTAATATATTAGTGTATTACAGAATGAGATGCAAATGAGGACCGAATCACTGTGTTTGTAAAATATGTAACCCTAATTGTTGGCATGGTATATCATACGATACGTTTAGACACCTTAACTATTTATCATTATTTGAAATCTTACTTTATAAAATGCCGTTAGTAACGTTAAATTTGGTTTAAGGTGTCGCATCATTATTAGAGTGAACACGTTACAGCCGCGTTACGTAGGTGAGCTCATGAAAACAACAAAACGACGTCGTGATTTCTAATTTAAATTGCCGCCATATTTAAGGTAAATTGATAACATTATTGTGAAACTATCACGTCGCAGATGTGTTATGTGATAAACAGAAATTATATTCGTGACTGTGTATTATTGACTTAAATAAATTCGTTGGATAAAAATATAGGATACTTGGCAGGGCCTCGCATCCAATCATTGTATATATCTCGTCATATAAGATCCTCTGTCGTGTCTTATAATGTTTAATATATTTATTTATTACAGCTTATTTTGTATATTAATCGTTGGGAAAAAGGTTTCAAAATGATACATTTGCTTATCTTGAAAGAACAATAACAATAACAATACTTCGTTACAAAGGGATACACAATATGGAAAACAAATATAAATATATTGACAGCAAGGCGTTTCTGAAGACGGGTTTTCTTTTGAAGCGCATGTAAGTTAACATTCGCAACTCAAAGAAAGAAAGAGCCTCGTATCCTTTCATTTTCGCCAACTCGTTTATTAAAATCAATAATACACAGTCATGTAAGATCCTCTATAAATTTGATATACGGTATTTGTTGGCAGAGAAAGGAGGATACTATTTGATAACAAGTAGGCGTGCTAGCTGTGCTTGGGATGCGACATAGATGTTGCACATTATATTACATACCTCTTGAACAGAATTAACAAAACAAATATGCTACTTTTCTCTCATGAATGTGTCTGTTGCTTCCAACAGATCCCACTTTAAGTCTTCTTTGTTCGTATAGTTTGAATATCGCCGTAAAAAAAACAACAGATTCTGAAGGGCTTTAAAACATTGTATTTGAAAAGCTTCAATCAAATATAATATCTCTAATATCATCACTTTTAGTGGTAATAATGATCTAGACTTACTGGATTGCTCTTACTGAGTTATTAATATTCGTAATACGTTTTCAGTTAAGAGAAACTAATTTCTCCGGGGGTCATTGTCAAAAAAGAATGCGGTATATATGCTGATAAAAACATTTAGCAAGAAAATAATATGGCAAGTTCCATTGAACAGATGCTGCGCTATGTGTCTCTTCAAGTATATGCAAGTCATTTTGTTCCAACGATATTTGCTTGGAAACAAATGCAACAATCGTTTAATTTTCCTGGTTTACAGAAACTACGATTTTTTTCCTTTTTCCTATTTCAATGTAAAGGGAGATAACTTCAAAATTTAAAATCATTGAACGTTATTTCATTGTAATGAATGACATGGTTATTATCAAAGGAAATCTACTGTTTAACTATTTAAACATAGAACATGTATGTAATAACGTTTTACCATGTTCTTACTAACGTAGATATAAAGAAAGATATAAATATCGGACAGGGAAAGCAGCATTCAAGGACGACAGTAAACCACAAAACACAAAAACAAACACGCAAACAGACAAACAAAAAGGCAAAAGTAATAAAAAATGCAAACGATATCACAAACACAAAAGGGTTGACAATAGGGCTACCGCCTTGGAACGGTCAGTGGCAATGTAGGCCACTGGGGGTTTAAACCGGTTCTAGGGTGCATCAAACCTCACACTTACCCTACTCTCGACCCATTAAAACAGGACAGTGTAAATAAAGAAATCCCCGCCATGACTTAATCTCTAACCAACAACTCTAACTGGAAATGTAGCATTCAAGGAAGACAGTCAACCAAATAGAAACAAACAACAATTACAAGATTAATGAAAGACAAAGTATATGAAATCCTCCAAATAAACGGGTTGATAATAGGGCTAATGCCCTGGAACGTTCAGTGGCTAAAAGGACCGCAGGGGTTCAACCAGGTTCTAGGGTTCAGCAAACCGCCGCACGTTTACCCGAGTGTCGTCCCAATAAAACGGGACAGTATAAATAAAAAATCCCCAGGCAATATATTTTACCAAAGTAGGCATCATTAATAGGCAATATAAGTATAACACAAAGACGACGCTTTATATATTAAAATAAAAAGCAAACGCAAAGGTGATCAGGTATACATTAATATAAAAAGCAAAGGTCTAGGAAGCCACCAAGCCAGTACTAAATGACTTTGCAGAAGCCAGAGCAACAAGAGAAAAAATCATTTACCTATAGGGCACTACAAGACACGATAGGAGACAAACAATACGCATTTTAACTAAATGGGAGATAACTCTGATACTTGTGTTGTCTCATAAATATAAGAAGAAATATTAGAAAAAAGAAAAAGAACCGTCATGACAATGTTATATATACTTCCCGTTATAAAACAATAAACTAAAATTCAATTTCGTTCAGCTAGAATGCAAACGTAGTGCAAACTTTTTTTTTTCAGTATAGTATTTTATTCTCCTTATTATCTTAAACTTTTAACATGTTTAATAAGGATAACTTTCGTCTTCTGCCTTCCGATTTTCCGATAATACAGAATTGAATTATTTCAACAACATCATCTTCAGAGCGCAAATTGGCGTGTCTGTGTGCATGAATCTAAACATTGATACAAATGCATCTACACTCTCAAATACTATTTTTTTTTTTTTGTTGCTTAATTCGAATAGGTGGTTCCTCTACTCCAACATTTAATGGTTCTGAATATTGTTTAATAACGCTTAGGATATGTTTCCTGCTTTTTAATTTAGTCCTTTTTTGGCTGTTACATTGATATGAATGTGATACGCAGGCTTCACAATGTCTGATCCCAACTAAATTTCATTTTGTTTATTTCGCCCATTGTTTTTTCGTTTAGGGCAAAGCATTTTGTTAGAAACTGGGATCATACGCCGCTGCTCATGGAATGGTGTGAACATACCTCATTGAAGGTTCCAGGTTCATGGTCATATGAGTACCATCTTCGGGATGGATCAAATTTCTGTACTATTGGCATGTTAAATATTGAGTTCTGCCCAACTCTGGGTTAGAGAGCGTGAACGGTAGTAAGCACGTTTCACTACGGTTCATGAACAGACTCAAACAAACCGAGATTGCAATATAATTTTGCATTTATCGAGTTCGGCGATTTTCAAATTTCTCCTTTCATCCTCTTTCGATGTTGCCTCTAAAACTGTATAATAACATGGATAAAATATACATTCCTGGTGGTGTATGCTATTCCCTAGTTTATTTACTGGAAAACCACATACACATAAGTTGAAACCGTCATACTGTCTTATTTGAATTTATTGCAATTACAGGAATCAGACCCGTATAATTTCTTATAAAAGCAGGATATTGTAAACGAGCAAATCCAATTTGCTAATGTTCAAAGAACTTTATTTCTCCCTTCCCGATCGATAAGGCAGACCATTTATACACTGAGAAGTATATGCTGACAAGCTTACTTTCCTGGTAAACTTGGACGTAGGCAGAGATTGAATAAAAGAATCAAATAACAGGGCGGCTTATGCTCTTAATATTAAACAATATGGATAAAGTAGCATTCAAGGACGACAGTCAACCACAAAGACACACAGAAACAAAGTCCAACTTTAAAGATGAACAAAATGCCAAATTTGACATCACAAACACAAAAGGGTTGGCAATAGGGCAACCGCATTGAAATGGTCAGTGGCAAAAAAGGCCGCTGGGGGTTTAAACCAGGTTCGAGTGTGCACCAAACCTCACACTTACCCTATTGTCATCCCAGTAAAACGGGACAGTGTAATTAAAGAAATCCCCGCCATGAACTATTCTCTAACCAACAAGACAGCATTAATAGGCAAAACACGAAGATGCTCGTTTATATATAAATACAAAAAAACAATAGCCTAGAAAGTCACAAAGAAGGTACTCACTGACATGATAGAAGCCAGAGCAACAGGATAATAAACCATTGAGAGCACGACAAGAAAATATTGCAGACAAACATCAAACGTCCTTTTGGGCTTTAGGTAGACATCATCGTGGCGAACTTAAATGGGTCAACCATCAAGCATGCAGTGCGTTGGAAAATGATAGCGTCATAACCTCTTTTGATAAACCTTTTAACAAGTCAGGTTGAGATAGTCTTTGTCGCAGAAGAGTTCTTAAATTACTTTTATATTTGGAAAGAAGATCAGGGTTACGAAAATACAATGTTGTAAGGGTTTTACGAAGTTTATGGTAACGGTAGCCCTGATGGATAAGCTTTTTAGTTATACAAAGATTACAAATATTAAAGTCCTCAACTCGAGTACAAGCTCTTGAAAAACGAATAAGTTGGGACAAATAGATCCCATAAGAAGTTGCTCGGGGAACATCCCCATCTAAATGGGAATAATTAACAATATCAAAATTAAAATCATCTCTCTTGTCTTAGATTTTGCTAATTATTTCACCATTTTCAATAGAGAGATGTAAATCGAGAAAAGAAGCGTTAATATCAAAAATATTAGCTTTGTTAAGTTGAAGTGCTTTAGGATATAGATTATTAACCATAGTAGAAAAGAAAGGGTTGTCAATCTTCAATATGTCATCCAGATATTGAGAGTGTCAATAAAGGCTTCAATAACTGGCTGGGTATCTGGTGAAAGAATCAACATGAAATCTCTTTCATAGCAATAAAAAAAACAAATCCGCGACAAGGGGTGCACAGTTCGTACCCATAGGGATACCAACAATTTTTCTATAAACGGTAGTTCCATACCTGACAAAAATATTATCTAATAGAAAAATAAGTGATTCACAAATTTCATGGCAAGTCCACATAGTGTAATTATCCAAACTGCAGTTAGTAAAAAAACGTTTAATATTGTTACAGGCCAACAAAGTATGATTTTCACTACCAAATGGGAATGGGAGCAATAAGCTTGGTGGTGTGGTGATAATGTAGAACATCATATTAAGTACCTATAGATGAAGCTTGACGTTTATTGCAAATTTTATCAAGAAAGTTGCTTGAATTTTTAACAGACCAAAATAAATTAATCCCAGAGTTTTCATAAGCTTTAGCACAATATTGTTTAAAGTGATTTGTAACGGCAGTAAAACAAGATGTTAAAGTTTGGAGATATTTGTAGTGGTGCAAGAGCTATAATTGGAAATAAAACGGGCTTTATTTGGTTGTTTGTGTCCACTTTATCGTTGGAAGTCTGATTTGCTTTTCGTCGACTCCAACCTCCTGCGTCGAAACAACATTATCTTCAGTAAATTGCACTGGAGTATTCAAAATTGTACTTCCGTGTTCCTGAGATAAAACATTGACGTAAAGGAGGCGTCAAGCAGTAATAATAATATTATGAGCTGCTTTATCAGCAAGAATTAAAACAAACTTATTATGAAATTCCTGGATTCCCGATTTTAAATAACGAAATGAAAACCTAGGTCTAGGGGGAAGTAGAGAGGGGTTAGCCGTATAGAAGTTAATACGGGTATCTATGATGTTAAAAATAGTCTTTTTCCAAGTAGAAAGGGAGTTAGGGTCAGCATGTTCTATACGACACCATTTAATACTAAAATCCTCAATGGATTGGGGAATCTGACCACGGCATGCATTAACATCTATAAAATAAATGCCGAATACGTGTATCTATAATATAAATATTACCAGTAATGACATAACCGGCCGAGGCATAGCAAAATTTAAATGTTCTACACTCGCATTCTTTAGGAGTGTTATTTACTATATTAAGGTCAGGCACTGATTTGTTGTAGTTGAAAATCATATTTCTAATTGTTTGTTGTTTTGTACTTATAACAAATTATAGGATTTACGGATTTTTTTAAATATTTAGGAATAGAATCAACAACTCGATTAACTCGAAAAATACTTGGTATATAAATAAAATCAATGCCCTTATTAAGATAAAGAAGTTTTAGAAAATGTCTGACGTGATCAGGCGCCTTGTCAATATGGGGTCGCAGAACATGCTGCGTATAGCTTTGAATTATGGAAACAGTGCTATACAAAGGATATGTTCGAACATTGTGTCTGCTTCCTCGTCAATCAGCTTGAGTGAATAAATGGATAGAGAGGTGAGACAAGAAAGCTTCGAGTGCTTTCAAGACTGTTGAAAAATAGTATGTAAATCAGCGACTGACATAGTAATACGTGATTTCCGTCTGATGTTACTATTACGTATACAACCATAATACCTAGGTTTACGCTTTCGAATGGAAAATATAGCAAAAAATGTCAATATAAGGCTCTTTTGAAAGAGATAATATTTATAAACAAGGAAATATTTCAAAAGAGCCTTATATTGACATTTTTGTTATTTCCATTCGTGTGTGCAAGTTTTTCATCCATTTTAGTTCTACTGTATATATTTGTTTGCATCATTATCATAAATTATATATTCAACAGGTTGAACAGTGACGTTACTAAAACTATGACCTGACTGACGAAAGTGTTGGTACAGGTAATTCTTTACCTTTTTGGGATTGCCTGCATTATATTTATGCTCACGGAATCGAACTTATAAGGAACGACCTGTTTATCCAAATACGTATTGTTTACTACACCGGGGTGCATTTCAAGTCAAAACATAAATGACGTAAGAAGTACGTCAATCAACATTTGAAGCTAGACATACCAAAGCTAGACGTACCGTTAACAATTGATTTAATGTTGGACTGGCAAGATAAATAATTGCAACAAATACACCTCTTAGCATAGCACTTACTAATAGAAGGAAACACTCTGCGTCTAGATTAAATTAAACGATGTCTGAATGGAGATGTTACCATTCAATCAAACGTGGTAAGACCATTGTAGAAGAAACATTTCTTCAAAAATTATACGATTAGTGGTAACCTGCAAAGACGATTCTAGTGGTAAATTATGGTTAACATTTAAATGTAAATGCTTCAACTAGCTTTTCTTAATTTGGAAAGAGTTTATCATTTTGCAACGTACTGCATGTTAAGTTATGATATGTTATGCCTTTCTCTTTCATTGTGCGATGACGGAACACAGTGTGGACACTACGATGTAATCCTGAAAGGATGGTAACTTTTGATGTTTGCCTTCACTCTTGTCTTGCCGTACCCTAACTGTTTTATTATCTTGTTCTCCCATGGTTCTACCATGTCATTGCGTATTTCCTTTATGGATTTCTGGTATTGTTTAATTTATATCTTTGTGTTATACTTAAATTGCCTATTAATGCTGCCTAGTTGTGTAATATATGGGATAACATAGGGTAAGAGTGAGGTTTGGCTGATGCATCATAGAACCTGGTTTTCTTGCAACTGACCATTCTAAGGCGGTTGACCTGTTGTCGGTTTTTTATGTTAGTAGTGTCGTTAACTTTGCTTTGTCCTTGTACTTATCGTTTGCTTTGTATGTGTGTTTATGTTTGACAGTTTTCGATGAATGCTACATTTCGTGTTCGAATATTATACCCACTTTCACCCAGTCTCATCCTTAGAATTGTGTAGAAAAAGAACATACTCAAAAAGGTAAGATAACAGTTTTGTGTTTCAGCTGACTTTACGAAATACTGAAACGCGGATCACATGGAAGCAACAAACAAGAGAAACAAGTAGCAGACTCCGTATTGTTGAGGATGTTCATGAGATGTAAATAAATACTGATAAAGGTGATCCTTTGAGAGCAACTAACACAATTAAGAGAATAAAGCAGCAGTCTCGGTTTTATTGAGTCTGTTCATATTGAGTCTGTTCATGAGTCATGAGAAGTAATGGAGAAGCAACACTTCTCACGCCCCCTAGCACCGGCTTAAGCGGTATTCTACTTCAAAGCCACCTATATTGGGCTCGTTGGTCCCAAAGGACCAGTAAAAAATAACACTACTGATTCGTAGCACGGGGAGACTTTTTACAGCCGCCACACTGCACTAAATGAACGCTAGTGTGAATGTTAATAAGTACTGATAAAGGTGATCCTTTGAGAGCAACTAACACAATATACGATGCACAGTCCCCTACCACCGGCTTAAACAGTATTCTACTTTAGAGCCACACACAATCTACCAGTTCTCTACATGAACTAGGGCTTTTTTCTTATACAGTAATATCTGTATCAGTGAGATGCAGAAATGCTGATGATATGTCATATAAATTCAGTCATACTCGGGGCCACTGCTACATTGTATATCTTAACCGACATATTTCATCTTACTGTACTGTACTGTACCGGAATAACAATTGCCTTTAACAATTGCCTTTGCTGTTTTATATATAACAATACCGGTCTAGTAGCGGTTCTTAATCAGTAATGGATCGTTGAGGTTTGAATGAAGCCTGCTTCCAATCATGGCTTCCAACAGGAAGTATGCCATAATATTAGTGTGTTTCTAATTGGTACGCTATAGATTTTCACCGACACCTGTCGAAATGTCGCTAAGTATCGTGCAGTACACAAACAGGATTGAGCAGAACTTCATTTAACATGTCAATAATACGTACATTTTAGCCGTCTTGAAAGTTTGGGTTAATGACGGTGAACATGAAACCTTGAATGCGGTATTTTTTAACACGCCATGTCTAACGGGTTATGTTCCCAGTTTCAAACACAATGTTTTGCCCTAAACGAGAAAAAATGGGCGAAAAAGATGGAATTCAGTTGGCAGCAGAGGTTACGAAGCCTGCGTATCAAAAGTAACAGTCAAAATACTAAATTAAAAAGCAGACAACATATCCTAAGGGTGATTAAACTATACTCAGAACTGTTAAAGCGCTGGAGTAGTGGTACAAACATAGTTGTTGTGATGCTACAGTGACGGTTTAACTCTAGATAATAAATAACCCCGGCACGATATAACTATTAATATAAATCAAGAATAATTATGTGTCCTTTTACGTCCTGATCAAATTATCCTTAATAGTAAACAGCGTTATATTTAAAAGCACTTACTGACATGACAGTCAATATAAAGAGGCAAGATTATTTTTATAAAGTGTTTATAAAACATGTTGGCCTGACCAAAATGATGGCATTGCCCACTGATTTTAACTGATAAGAAATTAGATTATGACAAACAGATGACGCACACATTGTTAAGTAGGACTTGTAACAAGGTAACAAGATAAGACGAACTGTTAAATGATTAATTTTGAGGGTAAAGTGCACGGAAAAAAGTGTTTGGCAGGGTTTTTAGATACGTGTGGAAAAGATAAAATAGTGTCTAGTGCATGGTTCATGTAAAATATTATATGACTTTAAAAAGAGAAAACAACTTTAGTTTCGAGTCATAAAAAATATTAACTATATGAAAATGAGCATCGGGGAGGAGATTAACCAACGTAACTGTGATATTAGTAGCAAAGTAGATATACAAGTCGAACAGGAAATATAGCATTTAAGGACTACAGTCAACCATAAACACGCAGAGACACAACAAATCAGCTACAAACATGTATAAAAAGCAAGATATGACATCACAAACATAAAAGGCTTAACAATAGACTACCGCCCTGAAACTATCAGTGGCGAATGTCAAATATAACAATGTTCGTGTTTCCATTTTGAAATATGTCTAATCATTGTTTGCACATTACGCTTTTAAATAATAACACATCAAATGATGCATCGTTGTATTAATTAAAAGCTAGTCTTACGCACTTGGTAAAAATGATTAAACGTCTTATAATACCTACAATGTTGTTTTCGTTCCGAAAATACATTTCGGTCTAGAGAAATACATAAAGTGCAAGGTTAAGTAAGAAGTAAACATATATTTAAATGCGTATAACTACCTCTGGTGTCGAAAAATGTCCTCTCCACTATTCCTGGGAACGGGTTTCCAGTGGTCAGCGGTATATGTGGCTCGTTGAACATGTGTTCGTCGTTGATCGTCATGTTGTTAACAGAAGCTAGTTCGCGTATTTTGTCAGCAATGACTTTAGAAATGTGTAAGGATCCAAAGATAAGTGTGAATTTCTTCCAGTTGTAGTGTAGCAGTAGGGAAATGATGGGTTTGGCAACCTGTGTGGCGGGTGGGACTGTCCGAGCAAATGTTGGAAATTCTTTCTTGTCGGATACTTCATAATCGGCACATTTCTGCAATAAACAGTGTGTTACATGTAAAACGAGTTAATAAAGTATACAACCTAAATCATTAAACTATAGGCAAAAATAGGACTATAATTAAGTTTAATCTACGTCTTCGTATTATAAAAAGAAACTTGAATTTTGTATTATATATACATGATTATGTATGTGTTTTACTTATATTGCCTATTAATGCTGCTTTGTTTGTTAGGGAATATAACCTGGCGGAGATATTTTTATTTACACTGTCCCGCCAGAGCAACAAGAGAATAAACCATTGAGGGCACGACAAGACAAGATTGTAGACAAATATCAAACGTCACCGTCCTTTTGGGCTTTAGGTAGACGTCATCATATGGTCCACTGCCTGCCCGGTCATCGCACAATTAAAGAGGAAAGCATAGTGGCGAACTGTAAATGGGTCCACCATCAAGTATGCAGTGCGTTGCAAAAAAAACCTTTTTTGGTATTTTACCGTTTAATAAGTTTAACAAAGATAGTATGAAAAGGATCATGACCAAGGATCTTACGAAGTTTGTAAATCACGTCACCATAGAAGTCAGGTTGTGATAGTCATTGTCGCAGAAGAGTTCTTAAATTATTTCTATGTTTGGAAAGAAGATCAGGGTTACGACAATACAATTTTTCAAAGGTTCTACGCAGTGTAGCCCTGATGGAGTAGCTTTTTAGTAATGCATAGATTACGAATATTAAAGTTCTCAACTCGAGTACAAGCTCTAGAAAAAATTGGTCATGCTAAAGTGGTAAACATAATGTGTATGCCTAAATTGACTTATTATTTACAAAGAAATATATTTCTTTTAGTACCCCATTTAAAGTGATGAAAATAACGTATAGCCACTTTAATGAGTAAACATGGGAAAAACATCCGCATTCTTGTCGTTTGTAAACTTAATAATACATGCTATTTTCATGAATTGGACCTGAAAATAGTCATACAATGTGCCAGTTATCATCATTTTGTTTGCTTGTTAAGTGACAATTCAAGTAAAGTGAATTTAAAAATAGTTTATGTGCCAGCGGTGTCAATCCTGCTGTTTTCCGAGACAATTATTCAGATCAAACGTGACAAGCATCACACATAGTGCAATCAAGTTAAGATTCGCCGTAAACATGCCGTCCTTGAGAAAACTTAACATCTGACGGACATGTTTGTTTTCCTAACAGTTCACTTAAATAACTACAACGTGTTAGCGTGTTGTCATAAATATTTATTCTGCTCATTTCTCTACAGGGTAACGAGATCTAAACTGTATGACTCAAAGTTTGCTAAGCACCAAGATTTCAATTCCACATTTTACGGTGGCTGGTTTTACAAACAGCATAACATTCAACTATTAATCCTGTTTTATGATTAATTTATGTGAAATTCATTATTTTAGTGTCAAAAAGTGATTAGAAAACAATGTTATTGTGTATTCTTCACCCCACTCTATTGTGTCACTCTACAAAAAGCAGTTGGGGTGGTGGGGGGGGGGGGGGGGGGGGAATGGTGGGGGTGTTGTGAAAGGCGAGAAAGGTTTAATGTTTAGCAAACTTTGGTTGGTGGTGGGTGAAAGGCGAGAAAGGTTTAATGTTTAGCAGACTTTGAATAGTATATATATGTATTATCAATGCATTGAGAACCAAAGGCAGATATGTATTCATATATAAAACGATTGTTACATATGCACTACGCGTACATCAGCTTAACCGGTTTAAGGAAATGTCAAAATACTTCAAAATGTTTGTAATTTAAAGAATATTTACTATAATTCAATACAAGCATGATTACCTACTGTATCTATTATTTTACTTATTTCGAATGAAATGATATAGGACTTTATCATATATACAAGTTTAAAAAATCAATAGAACATACTATTTTGTCTTAAATTATCATTTTAGTCAAAGTTATTTATTTTTTTAAAATGGTGGGGTACGGTCCATATATATTAAAGTATAAAGACGAAAGAGGATTGCATTTGTTTGTGTATGTTTTGAAAAATATGGATATTTGTAATTATTGAAAATTAATCCTTGTTTTTCAAATTCGTTAATGTTATGTAAAAAGAATATTTGAACAGGTTGATGACTCTATTTCGCCTATATATATATGGAGATAAGGTAGATGCAGCAGCTGTTGTTCACAAACACAGCATAAAGAGCCGCCTGCCTGACAATGCCTTTATATTTTCAGCTGAACTTAAGGCAACTGAACTTGCCTTAAATTATATTCAGGAATCTGATGATGACCATTGTGTAATCTTTTCTGATTCCCTTTCATCTCTTCAAGCACTGGTAAATATGAAACATGATAACCCAGTTATGCTTCAACTTTTAGAATAGTACGATTCTCTTATAGTTGATAATGTTATTATTTTCTGCTGGGTTCCAAGCCATGTAGGAATAAGTGGTAATGATAGAGCTGATAGTGCTGCTCAAGCATCATTAGGTTTACATATATCTAATGCCAAAATACCTTACACTGATTTTAAAAGTTGTATTAGACATATATTCGTAACTCTTGGCAAGCCGGTCAACAATAAACTCTATTCAATTAAATCGTTACTCGGAGAATGGCGTTCTTCTAGTATACCCATTCGTCGAGAAGAAGTTGTTCTAGCCCGGTGCAGGAAAGGGTATACACGTTATACTCATTCAAGGTGAGCAATTACCAGAACGTATACCCTGCTTCGTACCGTTAACTGTCAAACACATATTGTTAGAATGTGTAGACTTTGATCCTATGCGTCAAAGGTACTACAATGTTAATACTATGAAAGAGTTATTTGATAATATAAATTTTAGTCTTGTTTTAGATTTATAATTCATTATAATATATATAGATTTACTTGTTTATATTCCCGTCGACGGGCATTTGTTGATTTAAATATATAGTTTATATTACTACCATATCATCCCTTATTTGTAAATATTAGTAACTTTATATATTTACATTCATTTTTATTTACTACTTTATTTCTTCATCTTTCATCAGTTTATCCGCACAATATGACCTAGTTATGTGTCGACGTGCCGTTAAACATCATTCATTCATTCATTCCTTTCAGTGAAAATTTGGAGTTTGAAAAACGAGTCTACTTTAAAAACCTCTAGTTCTTTTTTCATAAGCTTGAACCTAATGGAATTTAGTTGGGAGCAATAGAGGATATTTTTTGTTTTGGAGAGAATAACAGATTTTATTTCATCGAGAAGTGTGAAAACTTTATATGTTCACGAATGCAAAGCATGCGTGAAAATATCGAAGTTTGATCGCTTTGTTACTTTTGTTTTGTGTATATTTGTTGCACCGATATCACCAGTCTAATAGTACAGCGAACTATTTCCTATTGCAGTTCTATACAGTTATATGTTTTTAGTTGTAAGTATAGTGGTTACTACTGACGACATGAAGTTAATTCAAGATGCGGCCTTCTATATGATCAAACGTTATTAAAAGTCAAACAAAAATAACCTAATCCAAAGAATCGACACTGATTCGCAGATTGCAGCAAATGTTAGGTTATAATGATAATTCCAGAAGTGTGATTACGTTGATTAACCTGACACCCTTAGGCGACAAATGTATATGAGCTTGGGTAAATTTGTCTTAAAAGTCCTACCAATTCCATATAAATCCTATTACGGCATGCCTTGGTTTGGTGTTATTAATCTCGTTTACTGATTTTCATTGTCGTATCTAAATGTGATAGGGCTGCCGGAAATATTATAATAGCTACTTCAAAGGTGAAACGGTTGCGAGATATCAAACACAAACTTAAGTACTTGATTGTGTTCGCTTTGGTCCGATTTTATCATAGACTCTTGACTGAAGTTATTATTATTGCCTGGTGGAGATATCAACCCTGGGTAATTATTTAGAAATGCCGTTTACAAGAGCAAGTACTCGTGAACAAGAGCAAGTACTCGCACTACCTACACGAAGATTGAATAACGGTCTGATATCAGCGGTGGATTTGTATGGGTCTGAAATTGCAACAACATATGTCAGTGTGTTTTGCAGCTAGCAAGGCACTGTAACATTGTTATTTTGGAATGTTATAAAGAGTGTCCGCGCATACTTTTCAACTACCAGTAGTAGAGAGTCAGAATCCAGACTGAGAGGTCGTGGGTTCGATCCTCGCTATGGTCAGAAAAAATATAGTAAATTTGTCTTTTTTTTTCAGGATCATATCTTCAACACCGGTTTATTGTTCTTAATGAAACGTATATTACCCTTGTAGGTTGCATGACAACTTTTAATATATCCATTAGCAACAGTTTGCGCGTTTCCACTGAAACAACAACATGATGAAATTGTCAAACATGTTTTGTTTCTGAGCATAACTGGACACCCATTCAATACATATTTATGAAACATGTTACATACACATGCATAGTATATACTGTCTTCATTATTATATTGATAGCTGTAATGTTTCCATGAAAAGAAACGAGATTAGGACACCCGGCAATTTTGATTATTTTTTTGCATCTCGTTAGTAAACTAAAAGGAAAATACATTTTTCTAGTCTGCTTTAGCCTTTGTAAAGAAAGATAAAAATATCGGACAGGGAAAGCAGCACTCAAGGACGACAGTCAACCACAAATCGCAAAACAAATATGCAAACAGACAAACGAGAAGGCAAAAGTAATAAAAAATGCAAACGATATCACAAACACAAAAGGGTTGACAATAGGGCTTCACAATGTATTATATATGTAGAACTTGCTGATATAGCTAATAGGATGGATGAAGTTTCAGTTCTTTAATTTTGTTTTGGATTTAATTTATTGTAGGTGACAGTTTGTGATATTAAAACGTTAGATACGAATTAATCCCTAAAATTGAAATATATTTTATTTTTATGTTTTTGTTACCCATACTATGGGTTGCCTGATATTTCTGCTCATTTAGGCTTGTCCTCCGCCCATTTTTATCCAACATGTTAGAAGGACTGTGTAAAGTCTGTCCATATATGTATATGCTCTCAACTATTGGTGCTATCAAATTATTGATGTGGCTGTAGAACTTACCATGAAGCACTAGTACTATCCATTAACTATGTAGTCCAATTAAGTTTAAGTGAAATGAAAAAATAGTCTGTGTCACATATGTCTATGCTTCTGTTTTCTTTGAGACCGACCACAGGTTTTCTTTTTATATGTTTCTCGTTTGCCTTTCCATCAGTATTTAAGAAATCATGGTTTGTATCTTTCTTATAATATCTTTAGTTATATTGGATACTAGAGTTTTATAGCTATGTCAATTTTGGAATTTTGGAGATATTATTATTTATTTATTTATTTAGCTATTATTATTATTATTATTATTATTATTATTATTATTATTATATGAGCTCTAACAAAAAGCATCAACTTTCTTTTTATCCAGTTATGTTGTTTTTGCATCGCTTGTGTCAAGTTTAAGGCTTATATTAGCCTGCGTACATAAATATTTTATTTATTCCAAAACAAGTGCGTTAAAAGGACTGTCTGACAATTCTATATGTCCAACATTTTCTTTACCTCGTTTCAAATTGCCATGTTTTTCTTAAAAAATCATTTCTATGTTCTTTTCTACACCACATTCTGGTGCAACTCGCCCTATCTATTAACACCTATGTGGATAAAGTGTTATGTGTGTGATGCCGCGAAAGTTGCTTCTACTATTGTTCTTAAGAATGCGTGTTTGTTTGTTGACTGTGTTCTGTGAATGCTACATTTCCTGTTCGACACTTATACCTAGGACAATTATTTGTGTATAAGCTATTTCCTTATCAAAGATCTTTCTTCTTTAAATTGTTTCATCAATTATTTTCTTATGGATAGGTTGTCGTCAATTATTGCAGTCGAACAAACGACTTCACAATTGTTTTTACGTTTCTTGAATAAACAAAAATGTAGGTGGTATTTTTTTGTTTGTTGTTTTATAAAGCTTGCAAATAAGTTTATATAAATGTCGTCATTTGCAAGTAATGGAACCATCCTCGAGGGTTCATGTAAAAAACAACAGAGGAGTTTTTGTCTTCTATAGATAGCAGCTTAAGCAAACGCTTACACAAACATAACATACACCGATTCTATGAAACCATCAATTTTATTTATTCAGAATACATTGTGATTGGACCTTGGTGATAGACGTGTACGTTAATTTTATGTTTCGAAAGTCTAGAGTGGTTATTTTAAGTGACACAATTCTTCTTTCAAAGCGTTCGCGAGTACTTGATTGAAAACATAGGTGAATCAACATATCGTGCAGGCTATATGGTGCAATATTATATCGCCTTTGATTGCAACGTATTGAATTAATGCCTACGCTTCTTTCTTTTTTACTTGACACATAGTGACAAATCCCATTGGTATTAGAAACCAATAAACGTATCGGAATGTTTTGTCTAACTCATACTTGTCGAGTTAAACCCATGGTAATTTGCCGGTTAAGCACGATTATATGTTATGTATGGAAATTGTTAATGTAAATTGATATTGGGCAGATGCGACCGAATTTCAGTGGTTGAATGGGGGATGCATTTGGCAGTACAATGATTGAACACTTGGGTTTATTTACAGTTTGAGCGCAAGACAAGATACTAGCGAGATTATGTACACATAAAACCGATTTAAGCTAACCAGTAAGTCTTAATGCCTACTGACCGGTCCAAGTTGATAACCCTGTCTTCACCACTCTTTGTATTGTCTATTGTCCTTTCATTGTACATTTAATTTGCTCTTTTTTGGGATGCTATTGGGACCTACGCTGCTATTGCGTTTGGTTTCTATTGGTCAATTCTTCTAATTTTTATTGACATCTTAAATACTGTGTTCTGCTCAAACCGGGGCTAGAGGGCATGGATGGTAGCAAACATATTTCACGGCCATGCAGGAACACTCTCAATCAAACCGAGACTGCAGTATTTTGTATTATATTTATCGCGTTCGGCAATTTCCATATTTCCCCCTTTATGCTCGTTTTAGTGACCAGAGTAATGGACATATTTATACTTATTTACCTCTACACTATCAATTCACAGGCAATTCGATAAATGATTATACTGTCAAATACTTAAATAATATACTTCGTATGCTAGAGTTATGGCTATAAATGACAAATGTGTTTCGACAACAAATTAATAGCATTGCGGTGCTATTTGTGGAGTTCTTTTCAAAGAGTGCACGTTTTAAATGAGACATTAGACATCAGCTAACCAGTTTAGATTGATTCATTTCATTGACGTATTGCAAATGGCAGACAGAGTTAAATTTAATATACTTGCAAGATGGTCTTTCCAATCGCTGGATCAGCTTGAATGGCGAAGGAAAATAAATACTTTATTGCCATACACTATACTTGTTTAAAGTATTTTAAAATATGACTGTTTAAGTAGCTATCCCACTTTTACAAAATATGTACCCCGTTTCTAAATCTACAGACAATGAGGTATATATATAATATACACATTTTGAGAATCTAAACTCTACAGACACAATATAAACGGCCTTAACAGGTATCTTAATGACATGCCAATAACCTATACTTTTGACCGTCACTTGTACATTGTTATATGACCTGAACACCTGGAAATAGTTTTGATTAACGTTATTTGACGAGTTCTTTAAAGAAAATAATTCGCCAAATGAACTGCAAGAATTAAACTACAAAACCGTTTATTAAAACTCTATCCAGGTGTTCAGGTCATATAATAATTTTAACATACCCGTGATAGAATATGCATAAAATACATAATGAGTTGGTAACTTTTAATTCGACGTTCCAGTTTTGGGGTTTGACCGGGCTGGTTAAAGCCGTTTAAAGCGTGTCTATAGAGTCTGTATTCTCAAAATATGTAAGTTATATAATATATAAACCTCGTCGTCCGTAGGGTCAGTAATTGTGTACATCTGTTGTAAAGTTTGCCTGTTGATGGCTTGATAGGGATATTAAAATACCAGATAAAGATAGTAAGAGCTAAAGGACACGCTCTAGCAAACATTCAACATAGCTTAAGGGTGATTAAATAATACTCAGAACCAATAAAGCTGGAGAAATGGAACCCCTAATCAAAATTAAAGAAAAAGTAAGTATTTGAGAGTGTACAACAGATATATGCAAATAAATATCCGGCTCAGCGATCTCCAAAGATCGGAATAAATAACAGTTATGTTATAAGGTCAAGGTCATTTTAAGTGTAGTACATGTAGCTTTCAGCTAATAATCAATATAATATAATTATATCCAGCAACTTTCGAGATTCCTAAGATTATCGTCAAAAGCAGACGATAGGCAGACTAAATAATTTGCGAATACGGGATTTGTTCTCGAATATTGCATTGAGATTTATACTCAACAGACATTTACTCAGAATGGTTGTTGCCAGTACAGTTCCAGTACAGTTCCAATAGCTTGCTAACAAATACGAATTGGATTTAATCAAACTGAACATTCAAACCGTTTCCTTAGATCATTTTAAGCCGGATTAAAGAGAGTGATATACTAATCTGGAAACCGTGCCATGTTCTTTCTACTGAATATAGTTGTATGGTTATTTAACGTATTAAATAAATAAATGCCGACCAGTCTATCTCTGTTAATACGTCTCGCAGATAGAGGTTAATTTCACAACGCAAATATCTTTCCAGACACTACTTCATCATTTGCAACATCTAAAATGCTAAAATCAGTTAGACGTCCATACTTCATTCTGAAGAGAGCTACCAACAACAAACACAACTATAAATCAAATACCGATTTTGAGCTTTACGGTATTGATAACATGTAAGAGCACGCCCCCTAAGGACAGAAACCGCTTTCGTAAGAGGAACTCGTAATTATAAGAATCGTGACTCTGTCATGAATAAACAGACGTATGCCGCTTGTTGAACTTTGTTTCCAAATAAATAAGCAAGGCCTCGAAAGACGAGTACTATGCACTCCGACAGCTCAGTTTAGAACTATTAATGACGAAAGTCGATATGTAAATGCTACGAAAGAATTAAAACAGAAAAGTACTGACTAGAAAAAAGTCGCCCAAATGATTATAATAACACATAACTATGTACAGTATATCACACGCTTACAGCATTTCAAAACATCTGAATTCAAAATTGAACAACAAACGTAACAAATAATAGGGAAATCCTTCTGATTCATCTTTTAAATAATGTAATAAATTGTAGGGTTATATGATGAATGTGCGGGCGTATGCGTGGTTGTTTTACGGCGAGTATATCCCTTAAGTTATAGATATAGAGAATATCATGTTAGTGCCTGATCATATCCAGTTTATCAGGTGAGGCTGAGAAACAAATGAAGTTCGAAGCTGTGCCGAGGGCTTCATTTTTTCGTGCCGAACCTGATAAACTGGATACGATCAGGCACTAACATGATATTCTATTTATCATGTTGATCGTTTAAAATCTAATTTACCTTTTTTCCATTTTCTTCCCATTTTTTCCCTTCAAAAATACCCAGACGTCATCAAATATACCCTGACGTCATCAAAAGATGTGCTGACGTCATCAAAAGATGTGCACCTGATGGGATTGGAACGTAACTGCCGAGATAAGGTTTTATCTCAGGCACCCTGTTTCTCGGCAGAACTATGCAGATCGACATGATAAATTGCAAATACGAGTAGACTGTTTAAAATTAATTACTGCTTCTTGTTAAACGTATTATAAAAAAGTAAAGTTCTCAGTAAAATGTTGCGTAAGAAAGTGTGAGGTAAATTGTCTGGACTTTATCCAACTAATTATGTTCTGGTGATTGATTGTCTGTGGGTGATTGATGAAACGGATATATAGATAGAGCATGTTAAATATACCATTCACTATCGGGATTGCGCCGAATATCACTCCGGCGTTCCCGTCAAGTAAATACAATCATAGTCAATATGTATGACATGCATAATGTACAGTTATTATACAAAGGGATCACATTACATGATTCTGACCTCAGGTACCTATACGAACATATACCATAGAAACTAGAGGCAACATTTAAACATTAACTGACGCATTCACAGAACTCAACCAGACGAAAAGACAAATTCAAAAAAAAAACAATTAAAAGGATAAATATATGGCATGTATGCGACACCAGAAACATAAATCGGTTGACAACAGGGGTATCGCCTTGGGAACGGCCAGTGGCAAAAATACGATTGGGGGTTTAACCCAAGGGTGCACCGAATCTAAGTCTTACCCTATTGTCTTCAAATTTAAAATAAGGACATCCCCGTCAGGCTATATCCTCTTTAAAACAACTTGTCAGCTTTAATACTAGGAAAGATAAGTAAACCACAAAGATGATCATGTATATATGAATATAAAAATCAAAAGCATATACATACAAAATTTAAGTAAGCAATAACTTGGCAGAAGCCAGAGCAACAAGAGAATACAGAATAAACCGTCAAGGTCACGACACGACAATAATGTATGACAAACATACATTACATGTTACCTGATCAATACTGATAAAATGAATTTGGAATAAAATTTATATCATTTTGGAGAGGATTTAAGTCATAATAGCCAACTTTCTGTAAAGTGGGATCTATAAAATGCATATACACACGTTATATGTTAGTTTGCTTTCAAAAACATCTCAAAGCTGTGTACCCTCTATCAAGTAGTAGAGCATTTTACGTTGTCAATGACAACCTAGAATGCATGCCATTACGTCATAACGGTAACATTGTAGCAAACTAAAAACTTGATCATTCATCAAGTCCGGATATAACTTTTAGCCAGCATGAAATGTCCTTATTATTGAATGCTTTAACAAATGAAACTTTGTTGTTAGGTTGCTCTTTAACTGAATGTTAATATACATCAAATTGTATTCATTTTAAGTTTTCGAGTAAAACATGTATTTCCAAACTGTAAATATAAGCCATAAAACCTATCCTCAGCACTCATTTCAATCGCTACATCAAAAAAATAACATTTTGCTTTTTTTAAACTACATAAACTAAATCATCTAGTGTCACACTGTCTAGTTAAACTGTTGATAACATGTCAAAAATAACACGATGTGTCAAACGGTAGACTTCTCCCAAAACAAAATTATATTACCAGTCAATCTCGTCGATAAAGACAAGAACATAACTGTTACTGCTTTGAGAGATTGTTTATCTTTCTATGCATGAAGTGTTATAAATTGTTTGCAAATTGAAGTAAGTAAAGCTGTCGAACAGGAAATGTAGCGTTCACGACCTTCACACAAAGTTCATACAATCTACCAGGGGTCATAAATGTTTACCTCGGCATCTTACATATGTTTAGACTATAAAACATTGAAAGAGTTTACAGAATTCCGATAAACAGCTTACGGTCTCACACCTCAATTAACTTTCCAATAGGATTACTGCACAGCCTTTTCCAACATCTGAGCTTCAAAGCAGGTCAGCAGACATTGTTGTTGGTTTAATATCTTCAGTATAGCCAAGACCAGTAATTTAAAACAATAAAATACATAACTTAGCCAGGTTGGTTTTTTTTTCTCGCTCATGTTTTGTGAACCCTATGGAAAATACAAAATTCATACACTATCTAGCTGAATATGCGGTGCTTCGGTCAAACAATTCTGAAATTTGAATGAAACCTCATATCAACATGGGATTTTCTGTATCATCTGTCTTTTACACTGCAGAAGTATGTTAAAATAAAGAAAAAACTATTTTTTTAAATTAAAAATTGCCTAAAATTGAGAAAAAACAGAATTATTTTCTGTTTTCCTTTTGTCTCCAGGTCCGTGAGCTTTCAGGGAGATACTAGAGGTGTGAGACCTTACCCGACAAACAACGGCAAAACGGTTTTGTGTTTGGCCAGTACCGAACATATATTTATAATTCGTCTGAAACTATAACATCACAAAACGTGTTTGTTTGGATTACAAGACACTAGCAACTTCTCAACGTGTAAACTAGTGTCAGAATAAATTACCAGGGAATATGTTTGTCACATGTCATGTTGAGGAACGGCTCAAACTATCAATTGCATGTTCCTTTATGGAGTGTGATGTTATCAGCACCAAAAAGCTCACCATTAATTCGTCAACTCTAAAACGACAAATTAGTCCAAGTATATTACATGAAAAATAACAAATTTGTATAACGACGAAGTGTAGTAGATATTTATTTATAGTGTTAATACTCGAAGGCAGCAGTCAACCAAAATGTGATATAGGGTCCTATAGAAACCACAGCAATGGCATCGTAGTTCCGCACTGTAATACAAACAATGAGCAATATTTAATTAATTATATAATGAAAAAGAGAAAATACAAAATACATCATAAAGGGTGGTGAAGACAGGGTTACCGACTTGAGACTGTGGCGTTTGATGTTTGTCTATGATCTTTCTTGTCGTACCCTTAATGGTTTATTCTCTTGTTGCTCTGGCTTCTGCCAAGTCATTGAGTACCTTCATTGTGGCTTTCTAGGCTATTGTCATTTTGTATTATATTTACACGAGCATTTTGTGTTTTACTTATACTGCCTATTGATGCTGCCTTGTTAAAGATTAGATCATGACGGGGATTTTTTTATTTACACTGTCCTGTTTTATTGAGATGACAGTAGGGTAATTGTGAGGTTTGGTGCACCCTAGAACCGGTTTAAACCCCCAGTGGCCTATTTTGCCACTGATTGTTCCAAGGCGGTAGCCCTATTGTCAATCATTTTGTGTTTGTGATGTCGTTTGCATTTAAAACTACTTTTGCCTTCTTGTTTGCGTGTTTGTTTCTGTGTTTTGTGGTTGACCGTCCTCCTTGAATTCCCCGTCCGATCTTTTTATATTTCTTGGAACGGTCAGTAGGCAATAAGGCCTAGAGGTTAGCTCTTATCGATTTTATGTGTACACAATCCTCGCTATTATCCTGTCTTCTTCCCCCAAATAGACAAGACAGTGTAAACAAAACTACATCCCATCAAAAAGAATTCTCTGACAATAAAGTCCAGTTCCAGAGAAAATAACACAGGAAACACTAAGATACTGTAGTAAAGCTATATAAAATACAAAATAAGAAACATCTCAGGATGTATCCAGAATTGTACTGAACAACCACAGCAGTTGCAGCCAAAGAGAAAACCAATCTAGGGTACGACCAAAAAACCCGAGGGACGGAAGCTCATGTACATACCTCACCCACGTCGCTCAATTAATATTGAGGTATAAGACATCTTATTTCAGGTTAGCATGTTACGTTTTAAAAATGATTATGTAGTGTCTAGAAACAACCTTTTTTTATGATAAATGACAAATGAGGTGTACTTTAATGGCCGACATTACATTCTCATAAATGTAACACATTTAATAACCATACCATGTCATTCGATAGTAAGTGTAATAATTGTGCCATATCATTCGATAGTAAATGTAATAATCTTACCAGATCATTCGATAGTAGGTGTAATAACCATACTGTATCATTCGATAGTAAGTGTAGTAAACTTACCAGATCATTCGATAGTAAGTGTAATAACCATACTGTATCATTCGATAGTAAGTGTAATAACAATACCGTATCACTCGATAATAAGTGTAATAACCATACCGTATCACTCGATAATAAGTGTAATAACCATCCGTATCATTCGATAGTAAGTGTAATAACCATACTGTATCATTCGATGGTAAGTGTAATAACCATACTGTATCATTCGATAATAAGTGTAATAACCATACCGTATCATTCGATAGTAAATGTATGACTTGGTCTCTCTCGCTCTCTCTCTCTCTCTCTCTCTCTCTCTCTCTCTGTGTTGATTAGCCGTTTAGCCGGTAAACACTATTTCAAAATTGAATTCTCTGTTGATTAGCCGGTTAGCCGGTAAACAATAGTTCCAAATTGAATTCGTGCATTTGTAGATTGAACAACGACAAACATTCTGGCCACAACTAATCTTATTGACATTCACACTAGCGTTTGTTTAGTGCTGCGTGGCGGCCGTAAAAAGTCGCCCCAACTACAAATCAGTTATGTTATTATTGACTGGTCCTTTGGGATCATCAAGCCCAGTATGTGTTCCTTTAAAGTAGAATACCGCTTAAGCCGGTGCTAGGAGGCATGAGAGGTGTTGCATCTTATAATTACCTCTCATGAACAAACTCAATAAAACCGAGTCTGCTACTTTTATCTCTTGTTTGTGTTTGTTGCATCCAAAGGATCACCTTTTCAGTATTTATTTGTCAACAAATGCGATTAATGTTATTATTTGTTATTAAATGTTCATTATGTATACGAGTTGCATTTATTGCCGGGAATTCCGTCAGTTGATTATTTGCTTTTGACGCTAATCTTCAGAATCTCTATACTACTAGGCGAGATATTAAAGCATAGTATGCTATAGGGTTAGTATACTTGTTTTGCTTTGTACAATGTCTTAAACCCTAGTTCATAGGTATAGGAGCTGGGGGCCAGGGAGGGCCCGCATCCCCCCTAATGTTTAGAGTGGGTGGGCAGAGTATGCTTTGGTCCCCCCTCCCCCTCCCCAGCCAATAATTTGAGGAAACAATTTGCTTTCAGAAAACTGTTTTTTTTCCCTATATAATGGTGAAGCTGTTTTGTTGTAATTGAGCTTGAATAAGTCTCGCCCCGCCTCGCACCCCCAATTTTTGAAACATACCGTTTAGTGCTTTTTTGGCTTGTCAATTTTTTTCTCAAATTGGTTATCATATCGATACTTCCTAGATGTATAAACCAGCACACCAAATATACTAAACGAGTGCAGGAACGAAACACATGTACTGTAATCCGTAATTGCGGCAATACGTTATCGGATGAACTTGATTATCAGTGAATTGTTTGATACCCTGTATAGTTTATGTCTTGTATAACAGATAAGTCACTAAAGACGGCAATATGATATGTCATTACGTGAAACTCCCTAACGTGGTTATATGTTAAATGAACTAAGAAATATATCTATTTTATATAATAAAGTGTGTTATGTCAAGTGCGAACTAAAGAGTTTCATTTCCTCTGAGATATTTATATCAGAGATTCTACGGTCATATTCAAGAATACTCAAACGAATATTGTGTGTGGAACGTTCCTCCATTAAAAACCCAACCGTTGACAATTTTGGAAGGAAGGATTCGACCAGCTGGCAATCATTAACAATTCGTAGAGGCAGTCCATTACGTGCTCCTGCCAAGCGATGTGAAAGCGTATAGTAGCAGAATTTTATGACTGATATTTCGACAATAAACCACGTTTAAAGACAGTTTTCACAAAAAAAAAAGTGATAACCTGTTTAAAATTATGTTAAATACAATATTCAAACTGTTTATGCCAACATTAAGGTTTTAATTCATACCCCAGCCAACCCCGTTTTCGCTTCATGTAGAAGGGGTTGGATGGGGTATGAAAGTTAATACTCGGACCACGTAATGGCATCAGCATTTAGTAGTCCGTTTTTGCCTATGCGCCGTGCATTGGAAGTAGCGGAGTAATAACTGTCAACACTAGCTTTAGCAAATGAAATAATAATATTGAACAGAGCACAATTTATCTACTGTATCATCATTTCCCGAATTTCCTCCTGGATAATGTAGAGTTGAAGAATAATAAATTATGTTTACTCTAGTTGTCAGCGAACTATGCGGGCGATACACTTAAGATTTTAATCATTGGATTGCTAAATGCATATATTCATTCAAAAAATTTGGAAGGATGTACATCGGGAGCAAGCTGACTGTAAATCAGTTGCCTCAATGTCATTTTGTAGGCCGGGAAAATTTAGAAAAATATCTGTAGCATATTTTGTATATGGTTTAAAATTTGTTTTAGGTGTTACCGCACCCATAGATATTTTGTGCAATTACTTTTGTCGAAATCACTTAATTTGAGCGAAAGAGAGCAATTCAGTTTCGACATGACTTTCGTGCATTTCTATATTTGCATGATAGCTTAAACTTTCCACGTTAGATAATATATTCTCGTTATGAATTACGTCGTTTCTGAAGATGAAACACTTCTAGTTGGTTTGGTTCTTAAAGCGTTTACAGCCCCAGTCCCCAGTTGTTCCAGCACATTTGTTTTTTCATTCTTCTAAATCTGTCTTGGACTCAGGCACATTCCGTTTGCGCTAGTTGTACGACTTTCCTCCGGAACACGTAGTTGCTGCTTCGACATTGTATGCTGTACGCGTTTTTACTCATCGAATCACGCTGTCATACTGTCTAGATTAATTATATAGACAGCTAACAAACATAGCTGACACTAGGTACTAACTATATATGCGTTATTAACGAAAAGAAAAAAAAATATATATGTTTTTGAAAGCCTCGTTGAATTTCTACAAATCTCGCCAAAATCGCCCAAAACGTTGGGGCGATTTCAAACTTCATATTATCCCCCAGGCCCTGGTTCTGGATCCGTGTAGCATAGCGTAACGAAGAAATCAGAAGCGGGCCGGGTGACCGAGGCTATCGGTTGGGTGACTTTAACATTTCTTTGTGTGTTTGTGGTTGACTGTCGTCTTTGAATGCTGCTTTTCCTGTTCGATTTTCTAGACGAAAAGTATTGTGTATATAATATATTAGTATAATTAAAGCAGAGTCCCAATGATCAGTACATGAAAAATGCTTATTAATAAATGCAGACAATTCTCATGTTTTTGCGTCTGTGTGATCAAGATCGATTCAGGACACCATTTCGACACCTATGTAACACCGTATACGTATATACGAATCGGCACCTAGACGGTTCGGCATCAAATCATTTCGGCATCTATTTTGATTTTTACCCTAGACGTTTCGGCACCCATTTATATTTGAGTATTATAATGAAGTAAAGAAGTAAAGAAATTAATATTTTCTATAAGATCACTTGTAATTCATTTAAAATGCAAAGTTGATTGCCTTAACGGCAACTCCGAAGCGATTTTCAGGCTGAATACAACTAAACATGAACATAAATAGGGCCCATATGACAATCACTTGTAAAATTAAGTAAATATGACTTTCTTCACTTTACCTTCCTGTCATCTCCATATCGACGACTTACAGGTATGTAAAAGATAGTATGATAATGGACCTTTTGCAACGGCCAAGCATGACACATACGAAAAATTGCAGTCTCGGTTTGATTGTTCATGAGCGGTAGCTTTCATGAGCGGTAGTGAAATATGCTAGCTACCGCTCACGCCCTCTAGCCCCGGGTTGAGCAAAACTCAATATTCATAAAAATCAACAATACAGAATTTTAACCATCCCGAAGATGGCAAGCATGTGGCGGTGGATATAGCAATATTTGTATCTTTATTTCATCCTCTATATCCAGTGGCGTATGGCTATGCTCCGAAGAACGAATTAAACAAAACGGAATTTAGTTGGGAGCAGCGGTTATGAAGCCTGCGTATCACAAGTAACAGCCAAATTTAACAAAGCCTCCCCAAACTAACCCATTATTAAAAATCGTCTGCATGTAACGCATGCGTTATACTTTTCTTGTAATTTCTATATTATCATACTTCATCCGTTGAGCTTAAAAATCGGGCGTTTTAATAAACGACCTCATATAATGCTAAATAGTTTTTATTGATCATAGTGACCATATCAAATTTCTATTTGTTTCCTTACATCTGTTAAGGAATCTTGCAATTAGATTCACAAATTAGATGCATAACTTGTTCTGAAAAATGAGAAAACTCATGTGCTAGCAATAAACTGCGACACTGAAATCTCTTTCGATGATAACAAGCGAATTACAAAGCGGGTGTGGACGTAAAACTGCAGATGCAGTCTTTGTAGTTGAGAGATGTCGTAACAAAAACAAGTAGAACCGCCCATTGGACAACATTAAACAACGAGATCATACCACTTTCATTAAATATAGATATAAAAATCGAACAGGAAAAGAAGCATTCAAGGACGACAGTCAACCAAAAACTCACACAAAGAACACCTTTAAAGGTGAATAAAATGCCAAATAAGAGATCACAAACACAATGGGGTTGAAATAGGGCTACCGCCTTGGAACGGTCAGTGGCAAAAAAGGCCGCTGGGGGGTTAAATGAGGTTCTAGAATGCACCAAACAACCCAATAAAACGGGACAGTGTAAATACAGAAATCCCCACCATGAACTATTCCCTAACCTACAAGGCAGCATTAATCGGCATATAAATATTAAGTAAAACACAGAGATGCTCGTGTATATATACATACAAAGAAACGATAGCCTAGAAAGCCACAAAGAAGGTTCTCAATGACTTTGCAGAAGCCATAGCAACAAGAGAACAAACCATTGAAGGCATGACAAGACAATATTGCAGACAAACATCAACGTTGTAACTAATACCGTCACCGAACAAATGGTGCACGTGGCCCTATTTAATACAATTATCGTATGAACAACATTTCAAAATCCCTCATTTCAATGCCAGTGTATAGCACTAATTTCAATGAGTGCCGTTAATGAGTGCCGTCGACACCAGAGGTAAAAATTGCCAATTCAACAACTTCAAACGAGATTAAACTACTGCCTTCTGGAAATGTCAATCATCTCATCGTAGGTAATTGTATATAAACTATTCATTAAAAGCTAGTTCTACTCGTCAGCGGTTACATGAAAGTCTCTGCCTCGGGTATTTTTTCTACTTGATGAAGAAGAATTATTTGAGAGACGGTCGTACATAAATCCAACCAAAAGCTTACATAACTCACACTGTTCTGATGTGATTGCGATAGCGATTTCGCTGACATTGTCCATGTACACATACACTCAAGTGATATGAAAACGCAACACGGGAATTTCCGCTATATATTGTATATACTGCACACTTAATTGCACATAATATTCCAAAGAAATCCCAAGATGTTTTTTTAAAAAAATGTTGCAGTTAACTAGAGAAAGGACACAACTGTGATGTTGTAGACGTTTTAATCACACTACACTTTGTAACAAGAACTTCATCAATGTTGAAGTTGCTCTTCGAAAAATTGAGCTAGTTCAGTACTGTATTTAACGTAAATAGTTTGCAAAATTTTGCATACTAAGTTTGCTCACATGATTGAGCCAAACGCGTACTCTGTGAATAATGAAACATTGCAGGAATACTATTTGCTGTATTATTTGTTGTTTTAGTATTTTTTCCAAAAGGAAAGGTCTTACGTAGCCATGTACCATTTGATTAAAAGCAGCATATTGTACATACAATATATAGCGGAAATTCCCGTGTTGCGTTTTCATATCACTTGAGTGTATTAAAAACTGAAAGTAGATATAAACGTCGTACAGGAAAATGTAGCATTCAAGGATCACATATAACAATTACAAGAATAAATATGATGCAAGAGGTGTGACATTGCAAACATAAAAGAAATGCAGTTAATAAGACAAATATGACAGTCGAATAAACAGTAAAGGCATGTATATTTAAAGAACTGACGTAATATTCATCAAACGTTTGAGAACAAGAATCGGAATCGACTCAAAATCTCATTTTTTTTAATTCCAAATAA
Source organism: Cyrtodaria siliqua (assembly GCA_037043455.1). Lineage (NCBI taxonomy): Eukaryota > Metazoa > Mollusca > Bivalvia > Adapedonta > Hiatellidae > Cyrtodaria > Cyrtodaria siliqua. The sequence continues at coordinate 102,918 of JAWPHD010004810.1, forward strand.
AACCAGTTTTTACAAGCAATTTACTAAAAACCAGTTTTTACAAGCAATTTACTATATTTACTTTCCGAAACGAGTAATTGTAAAGGTAATTTAACAACATGTCTGAAAATCACAATTCTTACCCATACTTTTGTGTTGATAGGGTTTGCCTCGGGCGAGAATCATATCTCATGAATGTGATATTTATTTTATTATACCAAAATCTCCTCGGGCCAAAATAAGGTTTATTTTCAGTACACATTTCACTTTGCCGGATATATATATTTTGTTCAAGAAGTTGCCACGAAAGTTATAACAATGGATTGGAAAATAGCTTAACTAAGAAAATGAGCGGTAGTTTGTTAAAATCGGTAAAATACTTTCGAAGTTATGGCGAGTTTAAAATAGCAATTTCACCATACTGTATGTTTTTTTAGAAAAGTTGAAGAGCATACGTTATTATGATTATTATCACGGTTTTTGACTCTTGGGTATTTAGCTGTATTTTGATAGGACAGGAACGCTTCAATATCCGAATAATGGAAACGATTATGAAATTCAATATGGCCAATATTGCTCAGTGCAAACATTAAAACTGAAATAAATGTTACGTTGAAGACTAAACGGAAATTAAACTGACTTGTTTTGCAATGCAATTAATCGATAATAAGGAACTACTAACTAGAAAATGATTTCTTGTGTTGCATTCTTGCAATAGTTTCCTGTTTCCTGTTCAGTAATACAGGTTTTGCATACTTCGCCAAGTCATTAGTTTTGTTATAATGCAAATTGCCTGTCAGCATATACTGAGAAAAATATATTAAGCACATATATCGCATGTCATTTCCATAGACGACATACACAGGTTCGGGGTCAATGATACAATGACGTAGATATGACTAGTAATAATGCTGCAAAGTCATTTGTAAACAATGTCGGTGATAACAATAAAGCAAATATGATGGGAACATACGTGTATAGGTTATCAAAAATCGTACTCAAATCAATGAAAACGGAGGTAATTTTAAAATTACGAAATTCTTGTCAATGCCAAACATTAAACTTGTTCAAAGCAATACGTTTGAATAATAAAATAAGTTGTTTTTAATATATGGGAGGTAATTCTCCTACTTCGCTCAGAAAATAATAAAATAACACAATGTTTTGAAAATCACATCCTTACCTAGCATTTCTAATATCTTAAAACAATTATATCAATGTAAATTCACATAGACTCGAATCAGTGACATGTTCAACGACTGTCTATACTGTTTATGTTATTTTGTAAGAAAGAGAGAGAGCGTACGTTTGTGCGTGCGTACATGTGTGTGTGTGTGTGTGTGAGGTAGTGCCTTGGCGTGTGTGCGTGCATGCCTGTGATGTGTGTAATTAACTATATGTTTTTAAGACGAGATACGATATACATAAGTCAAAATAAAACATTTGTTCTGTTCGGTTGTGTTAATTTTCACCACAGCTGCAATCATCTTAGGTGTAGCAATTATGTATCATATATTCAAAATATTATCATTAATTTGAGTTTGTAGTTAAAATATATATTTATGGAATTCTTATAAATATAACCTATTCGGATCAAGATTTAGTATGCGATAGAAGAATCAAACATTGATGTGTTCGCACATGAATAACTAAGTTAAAGATTTGAATAAAACGCTGGCACATTAAACGCGAACGTGCTGATACATGTACATAAGAACATTACATTGTGTGTCACTGAACATGACAGAATCACAGGGATAACATGGATACTGTAAATCATTATTGTTTATGATTTATTTTGTATATATATTTTTGTTTTTGTTTTTGTTTTTGCAAAGGATAGTGTACAATAGGATCCCTCTCGCAGAAAGCAAACATTTCAAGCAAATATGCAAATATCAGTTCTGAATTAGAAAGTAATTAACATGTATTGACAGATAAATGAATATTCAAACACATTGATGAAGTTCGTTGGCGGACGGACTATACACCTCAGAACTACACACACACAACACATTGATGAATTCGTTTTGAATATGCTAAACCTCCCAACGAGTGTCTTGTCCTTTATTAGTTAATTACGTGGTCCGAGTATTAAATTTTATACCCCATCCAACCCCTTCTCCAAGAAGCGAAAACGGGGTTGGCTGGAGTATAAAATATAACCTTAATTTCGACTTAAAAAGTTTGAAGTCCAGACTCTATTGTGCCCATAGCGACCAGGGTTCTCCAGGCGTTTTAGTTGGCGGAGGGACTTAAAAACTTACAAATAACAACAACAACGACTTAAAAAGTTTGCTTAATAATATTGTAAAACTAAAACTTTAATACGTAATTTTAAACAGGTTTTCGTATTTTTTTCAGTAACAAATGTTTTAAAACGTGTTTTCTAGCATGGTTACTGAAAATTCCCTTTGTAAAAGCACAGGTGTAAATCATTTAGTTGGAAATAACACCTGTCAGAATAAATGGTGTATTACAACTACCAGTTATTGGAAGTTAGAGTATGGCAGGGAGCTGAAATGAACATGCTACAAAACAGGTAGAGTGTGGTTTCACCTCTTTGTTTAATTTAAACATGGAGATGGGCGTATTGAGGGATTGAGGGTAATTATTGCAATTTTCAAAAGGCGGAAAGACTAGATTAAATCATGTGAAATCATGTTGATTACAACGTTGACTAGACTGTTTTAAACAATCAATTACGCTATTGCTTATTCAGTCTAAATTAGCAATGCATTCATTCGAGTTAATCTACGATCTTTAACAATAAATAGTCGACAGAAGAAAGAAATTGTCTCTCCCTTAATTCTTATCCCCCGCCGAAGGCGGAGGGATATTATTTGGCGTTGTCCGTCCTTCCGTCCGTCTGTCCGGAGCCATATCTTCATAACCGGATGTTGGATTTTTATTACACTTGGTAATAATGTTTATCCTGATAGTGGGATGAGACGAGGTTATTTTTTTCGGAATCGCAAAAGTAACGCCGGAGTTATTGCCCTTTATTTGATAAAAATGGCTTAATTCTGTCCGTCAACAGCCATATCTTGATAACCGATAGTTTGATTTTAATTTAACTTCATTATAATGTTTAAATCTCAGGGTGATGGTAAACATGATCACAGGCTAAAGTACGGTGATATTGCTATTTTTAACTCATCATAATTTCAAAATTACTTTAACGCTTTCAATAAACTATCACTCATTACATTAGTCCAGTTATTTTCAATCCAATGGTAAAACTTTAAACGGCAAAGTGAAATCTATACTGAAAATAAACCTTATTTTGGCCCGAGAGTATTTCGGATATTGATTATCATATCTTCAGGGTGAACATTCTTACTTTCCCCCTTTCATGAATGTGATATTTATGTATTAACGCATACGATTTATTACGCAAATCATCCTTATGTTATTGAAATAAAGCCAAAGTATATATTGATATACCGCAGAGCACTATTTTCAGTTTTGATAGCATCTAGTGCACGTGTTCTCTTATAAATGGATAGATTATAATGCAGAAACTATAAATACACTGCTAATTTAATGTAATATAGTTGTGTATCAGGGTACATTTACTATTGATGCCAGGTAGGTAACTCACAAAAGTATTGTCATTTCACCATTCTTAGTGTGAAGCTTTGTCATCTTCATCTTCTATATACAATAAAAACAGCGTTGGTTGTGTTATTTGATTTTTTTCATTTTTTGTTTATTCCATTAGACACATTTACATTTATAAAAAGGAGAAAAGAGGCCCTAAAGAAACTACAGCACCTAAACGCAATAGCGTCAAAGATCAACACTGTATCACAAATCGGCGTAACTTAATTAACCAGTTAATTATTCAATAAACAGGATAGTACAGAATATAACGAGTGGAGAAGACATGGTTACCGACTTCGAACTGCCAGAATGCAATACGGACTACGGATTAGCTTAAATCGAACTTATGTATATACAGCCTTGCTTCTTTTCCTATCTCTTTCGGCAACATTGACAAGATAGTGCTATTACAAGTACATCCCATCAAAGGTAAATGTTCTTTCAAAGATGTATACAAAATAAATAATTAGAAATACCGCAAGATGTATCCAGAATTATAATGAACATGCGTGTTATATATGTAATAAAGGGTAAAACTATTTATTCTCACAAATTAGTGGCTTGATATTAAATATTGTCTTGTCGTACCTTTAACGTTTGTTCTTATGTTGTTCTGGCTTCTGCTAAGTCATTGAGTACTTACTTTGTGGCTTTCTAGGCTTTTGTTTTATATTCTATATACATGGTCCTTTATTTGTTTTATTTATATTGCCTACTAATGCTGCTTGTTTGTTAGAGATTATAACCTGGCGGGGATTTATTGTGTTATAATGTATATTTACACTGTCGCGTTTTTGGGGATGACAGTAGGGTAAGAGTGAGGTTTGGAGCACTCTAGAACCTGGGTTAAACCCCCAGTGGCTTTTTTGCCACTGACCGTTCCAAGGCGGTAGCTGTGTTTGTGGTTGACTTTCGTCCATGAATGTTACTTTTACTATTCCATTTATTTATCTATTGTTGATGCTTACTAACATTCCAAACTATACAGTAAATCAAATGCAGAGAATATCACTACCTAAGTTAAGAAACATATCATAAGCAGATACTATTGCAACAACTACAACAATACTAACAAATCAATGCCATGGTTTGTCGTGCATTGGTCAATGTATTTTTCTAAATCTTCTTCTGCATTGATTTTATTTTGGGAATTGACACAAAAGTAGTTCGTGCAAATTCATATAATAGTTTTACATTTCATACGCACAATTCATTATTGTGAGTTTTTTGTCTGGCGTAATGCAAAATGGCACTATAATCTTCATAACGTGTTATTTGAAACTGTTAACATAGACATTTAATTGGATTTTGTGTTCTTACTTTCAATGCATGTCTTAAGGTATCTACATTTCAGGCTTACTGAACCAATATATGCAATGGCATGAACGTTTCACAGTACATTATATCATTAATCTATCACAACAACCACTAATTCATAGTAGAACACTTTTGAAATCGTCGTAGATAGGTTGTAAATTACTGATTCTTACACGTACATATATAATGTAAACTCTATGGACTAAATGCATTACACATGTGTCCATAGTGGGTGAGTAAACGTAAGCATAATGTATATTGATTTTAAGTATAGTTCGGTGCTAAACAAAGCATATTTACTTTTGTAACCAAAATGAGTCTTAATTGCATATTTTAAAAGTACCCTAGTAATTAATTACTCACACACACACATAAGACATGCAACAATATGCATCCGAACATTAGACGAGAGCACTACAATGATAATATATTAGTGTTGATTATGTAATATAAACTACCCATTTTCAGATTGAGTCATAGAAGCATGTCGTCTACAGATATTTCCCTTTTCAAAATGTGGTGGTAGAATGTGTTCCCCGAGTTGGTAGCAATATCCAACATGTTGGATGCTGGCTCATTAAGTGTTTCAAATGTACAAAGGAAAACATATGTAACAAAAATGGAGCAACTTGTTCTCTAATTTGTGTATACATGTATATACCAAAGTAGAAAAAACTTTACTCTATATAATTATTTCATCTCCCCTTTCGTGTTTTATTCGCTACTGTGTTTTCTCTACTTTCTCTTCATACACTACTAAACTATTTAACTGGAAACATATATTTGTTAAACAAATAATTATGTTAAAATTAAAACTATATTACATGCAAAACTTCCCAGAAATTGAACCTGACTGATGCAGTGTTGTCCACTTCTATCAAATAAGTATTACAAACTGACTCAAAACTTCAGATGTCAAGATAAGGCTCGGAAAATATTTATTTAAATTGTATGTTTTACTTAGTTGTTTTACATATAACTTGCAAATGTAAATCTTGTGAAATAAAATATTAATAAAAAAAAAAACATGTTATAGAAATATTTTATCACAGAATCTCACAAAGCATAGCCTAATGAAGTGCAAAGTGTTCAATAGTTCAGCTGGTTATTACTCTAGCATGTTATTCTTAGCATACGCTCTCTCTTTATTTGCACAGCAAATGTGTGTGTTTATGGCTATGTGTGACATAAATAGCTCTTTGTCTGCAGACATTTAGACGATAATAAAATAGAAACAAAGGGTAATAACCATAACATTACATAACAATATCTCGTATTAAGCAGGCATGATTCAATTTATATGAACAAGACACGTCGTAGAAAATTGAGATAACGCATTGAGGTAAACACTTAGCACACACTGTCCATTAACGGACGTAAATTATTTTGGGATGGTTACTCAAAACCCTAAGCAAGTACCGGCTGGTTTGGTTTACAATGCACATTCTTAAATTTTCACTACGAGGAAAACAAACTTCCCTCTCAATAACAAGAATTCTAACACACCCGCACAATATACCCGCACTATATACCCGCACTATATAGACTAGTTTAAAATATCTCGTTATATTCAACGATATATCAATGTAACGTTTGCAACGTTATGAGAATAAGCAAGGCAATGCGAAAGAAATCACTGTAACGTTTGCAACGTTAGGAGAGTAAGCAAAGCGAAATTTCAGATGTGTGCGTTATTTTCATATTTTAGGGGTATTAGAATAGAAATAGAACATCGTTTACGGTGAATTATCTTGTAATATATCAGGGTTTGTCGTTCGGGCACGTGAAATTATTGTTTACAATTGAACTCCAAACACGATAATTCACCGTAAATGATATTCTACGAGAGGCGCCCCACTTATATTTGAACACTTTTGTTTAAGGTGTTTTTTTTCAGCGGAAGTGATTGTCATAAAAAATACGTGATTTAATGATGTGAAACTGTCATTTAGAACGTATGCATTTAAAAATAATATCCAATTTCACGCGGCCCTTTTTAAATTGCATTTTGAATAAGGTGTACACCATTTTCTAATTTGAAGCCTATATGTTGCTGTTGCCGTGGAGTTTTACCCTAAACCAAATAATTGCACTAAATGCATATCATAATTGTTTAAACCTGTGTTTATAATTTAAGTATGATCGTATGTTTTATTTTAAGACAAAAAAATAGATGCTGAATTAAAAGCTCGACTTTTTATCGCAATATTAAAACATTGACAGATAATAGGAAAATTTGCTCCTGTGCTACTGATAATTTTATAAATTAACAGAAATAACTATTTTTTTCCTATTTTGTGATAGAAAAACACGAACAGTTATTGTTGATGTATATCATATATGTATATCGTATACCTTATAAAGATATATTTGGTAAACAAATATATTATTTTTATCATTATTTGCAAATGTGTGTGTTTTGACCCTAAATTTTAAGTTATATACTTTTCTATCTTTTCTTTTGAGAAACTTATGAAACTTGTTTTTTATAGCGGAGGAAGTCACAAAAATGCCTGCAGTTAATGTTTTGAACTAGACACTTTCGTAAATTTAGTCAATTTCATAGTTGAATTTCATGTTAATTCTGCTAAAATCTTGAAAATCGATAAATTAAAAAAAATGCATATTACGCTTTTCTACGTTCAGGCCTGGACATATCGGATTACTATGACCTTTAACGATATTTTAAAAGCATTTTTGTTAAAATTTGTGTTGCAGTTATTTTTATAATTGACGATGTTTGCTTCAAAATGTCATTCTCTACCCATTTTCAAAAATGCGGATGCAGCAACATTAGGAAGCACATAATAGTGCATGTCATAATGTTTCATATCGAAGGAATCATTAGACTTGACATTACAATCAACATATTTGGCGAGAATTTCAAGATAGTTGATTCAGTTACACAATAAAAGTGTTCAAATATAAGTGGGGCGCCTCTCGTATTTCCTAAGTAAACCGAAAGAATTGTATCCCTATTGTCATTCCTCTAATGTTTGTCATGTCACATAACTTGCCCCTTATTTATCCTGTTAATCAATAGAATAGAATATTGATAATGTATAATCAAGGGCCCAAGATAGGCATATAATCACATATATATAATACAATGCATAATGTGCATGTCGAAACAAAGAGATTAACAATTAACAATGATGTGTTTGTTTCGATGCATGTTTTGGTCGACTGTCCGTCCCTGAGTGCTACATTTCCTGTTCGACCTTTTTTAACAACTTTTAATACTAAATAGTTATTAGAATGCTTTATTAATGAATATATATTTGTTGAATTGTATGAATTGCCGTTTAAGTTGAACACCACACATTTATAGTTACTATTCATTGTTTAAACGAGACGACTATAAGACTTGCACTACGTTCAAACTATTAGTGTGGGTTTGTGTGTATATGTGTGTGTGTGTGTGTGTGTTAAAGGTTACTTTAGTGTGTTTTTATTCGTTTGTTATAAAGTTATACAAATAATAGTGGTCTCAATCTTGTGACTGTGTCTCTTCTCTATTTGGACATTGTCTCTTCTCTATTTGGACTGTGTCTCTTCTCTATTTGGACTGTTTCTCTTCTCTGTTTGTATACATGGACTACGTTAACATTTTGTTGGCCTCTTGCTCGGCAGATTCAATGTTTGATATTGTGTTTAGCAAATTTTAAGTATAAACGTGATCATTTGCATACGTTACGATCAACATACAAGATAGTTTACACGCGCTACTATCAACGCACTGTAAATGTTAATACTTGTAGGCTAAACCTTAATATATGCACTTCTCTGCCTACACACCGTGAGGTTTATGCTAGTTTTAGCGCATGACACCCTTGGTTATCATATTCTTTTACATGTTAAGTATGCTAATTATGCTAATGGTAGGTTACCTTTTTTAGATTACTATCACAGGAGACACTTTCGGAATTCAATTCTTAATAATACTATATACTGAAAAGGGGATCCCTTGGAAGCAACAAAAACAAACAATAGAATCAAGTGGCAGACTCGGTTTAATTGAGTCTGTTCATGAGAGATAATATTACGTGCAACACCCCTCACGCCCCCTAGCACCGGCTTAAACGTTATTCTGCTTTACAGCCATAAAGATTGGGTTTGATAATCTCAAAGGACCTGTAAGTAATAACACTACTGATCTGTAGTCGGGGCGACTTTTTACAGCCGCCATACAGCACTAAACAAAGCTAGTGCGAATGTCAATATATACTGAAAACTAAATCATACAAACTAAAATCAATAATAATTTGTATCAAAACCTTTTTCCCGATACGCCTCGTGAACCATAACATATCAAGTTGAAATGAAAATTAATGCGCTTTGCTGCTGTTGCATACAATAAAACCATCCAACATCACATTTTTACAAAAAGCTTTTACGCTATTGTCTAATATAATCAAACCGATTTTTTTAAACATTCAGTAATATCTTAAGGTGTGTTTAGTTTAATTGTTTTGCGCCATTCTTAAGATAGGTGAAGAGCATAACTTCCTGGCGACATGATCAATTAATCGCATTGTGTTATCTTCAAGATGAGAAGACGTTAGTGTCTTACGCAAATATGAAAAGCAGCAGAAAGGTAAGTTGCAAAATCACCAAATTCAAACAAAATAATGTTTCATTGTTTAAACTACAAACTTGTAACTGGGGCTTCAAGATTAAACCATCTATATAATGTATTCAATGGATTCATCGTAGGCTCGAGTAGGCAACAAACGACCCAATATATCTAATTATAGTGTTCTGGTAATCTGTGTGATGAAATTGTTGTCGACAAATCCATATAATCCGGTATATCGGTGTTAAACGATTAAGTTAAACGATTTATAAACAAGAGGGATACTTCCTGATCGCACCAATCCATTAAACACATGAAAAATATACCCACGTTATGTAACTCGGTAGTTGCCGTGTAATAAGTATGCAGGAATGGTGGCTTGTTATTGTTAGAGAATTCCTTTTGATGGGATGTAGTATTGTTTACACTGTCTTGTTTTTTTGGGCGTTGAAGACAGGATAATAGCGAGGATTGTGCGCATATAAAATCGATTCAAGCTAACAATAATAATTTATTGCCTACTGACCGTTCCAAGCCGGTAACCCTGTCTTCACCATCCTTTCTGTTGTTTTTTGTCTCTTTCATTGTATTTTCAAGTCCTTGTTTGCAGTACAGCGTGGAACTACGATGCCATTGCGCTCGGACGCTGTGGTTTCTATAGGACCCTATATCTCATTTTTGTATGAGTTTATTACAATTACTTGTACTTAGTTTCATGATATAAAAAAATAAGGTATTAAACATTTTCCATAGCATGAGGTTTTTCATAAAACATGTTTGTACGAACATTAATATGATGGAGTTAGTCGCGTTAGACTGTCTATTGATCAGTCTATTTAAATCCTGGTATTGTAACTCTACAGTTAAACATACTCATGCTATTTATGAACAATTGTTTTGGGCGCTTGAGCAAATGTTTGTTGGACTTTTAAGACAAAATTCAACTAGTACATAAATAAGATGTGTATCAGTGAAACACATTACGTGGTCCCGCCTTAATTCCATTAAGCGATGGGAAAGCTTATATTAGTAGGATTTTATAACGGATATTTCGTCAATAAAACACGTTTAAAAACATGTTTTACTGAAAAATGAGATCAACTGTTTAAAATTACATTGTATGTGTTATAATTTCACAATAGGCAAATTGTTTCAGCGGAAATTAAGGTTTTATTTCATACCCCAGCCAACCCCGTTTTCGCTTCTTGGAGAAAGGGTTGGATTGGGTTTGAAAGTTAGTACTCGGACCACGCTTAGCCTATCGTAAAGACAAAGCGTTGCCTTTAAATATTCACCCATACAATATCACTTTGTATGTATTGAATGTTTCATGACATTCTCGTATTCACTTACGTTGGCTGAAATATATCAAGAGTTTGGCGAAGAAGATATATTTTCTAGGCAGGAAAGTCAATATATGACCCCTGTCAAGAATAAACAAAAGAAAACCGTTTTTCATACTCTGAAATTTATATTTAAAAGTAAAAGCTTGTATATTTTCGAACAGGAGATGCAGCTTTCTTCCACAGAAAACAGTAAACCTAAAAATATGCAAAAGGACAAACAGGAATGGCAATATTAACAAAGAATAAAGGCAAATGACGTCACAAACACAACTACTCCAGTAATAATCTGATTCAGCAACTTTTCCTGTAGTTTTACTTCGTTTCGAAAATTGATATCTCTGACTGTTTATATTTCAAAGAAACATACGTAATTGTTGGCGTTTAATCAATAATTTTTGATTCATTACCATATACTCATTGCAATTATGCAAGCCTTCCACGTGGAATTAATTTGGCCCATTAAAAAGTACGGAAAACTTTGAAGTCATTGATGTGCATTTATTACTAAAAACCTAAAACATTCATCAGTAAACATTTCCAGTCAATATCATGCTAAACATTCAGACTGGGATCAATATTTGCGTTGTTCTCGTATGATATTAAAGACTATTCGATAAAATAAGCGCACGTTATTGACATTTACATGACTCCCTTTGGGTAAAAGATACATATCACAAGAAATGATGATCTAGATGAACGCAGTTTACCGTTCATAAGAAATAAAAAACAAACAATTAACAGTACTATGCCAAAATAAAGGTCAAAACCCAATATGCGTGGCTTTAAACTAAATTACGACTTAAACCTGCTATACCTTCTATGCTATCTTTCATTTTAAATTAAGGAGGTTGGCTGGGAATGAACGTAGTGCTGAAGCATTTATTACATTTTCATCGGTGAAAGATTGGGATTTCTCAGTGAAAGAATATTCATAATCGCTAAATATTATTAACTAACTCCGAACACAAAAATAACTAACTATGACGCTGAGTTATGACGTCAATAACGTGGCGCTGACGTCGACGTCATCCGCCGATAACGTTCAATAAAGCGAATAATTTCGGTTAAAATTATGTACTAACTGATTTAAAATGTAATAAACAGATTATTTAACTTCTGTGTTCGATAATTGAGAAATCCTTCACTCGATGGTAGTCGTGTTTAGTTTTTTCACTCACTCGCATGCGTTCGTTGATTAAAAGAACAACACGTCTACCATCTCGTGAAAGATTTCCCTATAATCGATCCCAGCAGTTAAATAATCTCTATTTCTTGAATTGATATCTAACGCTTCTTTGGTCATCACACCACCAATAGTCAAACAAAACATTTTTTTGAAAATGTCAGTACACAAAGGAGTTATCCCCCTTTTATAAACCATGCATTTTTGGGAAAAAAACATATTCAAATCTCCAAACATTACCTCAATGAAGACAATATTCTCTATACGTTTCTTTCATAACCAAAATCACAGAAAAATACAACACCGATTGTGTAGGTAGCAGCTTTTGATTATCAATAATCATCAACTTGCCTCCTTTTAAGGATTCCATAGTATCCATAAAAGAGTATTGCTTAGCTAAATTTGAAACTGTTTAAAGGAATATATAGAACTGAGTGAAGTGTGCTTAAGAAAATCAAACATTGTTTAACTGAAGCGCTGATCATGCTCTCCTACGCCCTCAAAGACTGTTAGTGTTATTACATATTCGTCCTTTGGTATTCTCAATCCCAATCGCTGTGACATTATTTAAAGCAGAATACCGCTTAAAGACCCAACTGGGGTATATAAGGGAGGTAATGGCTGGGGGTGGTTTCCCTTGTATATTTGAAAATGTTTCATGTCAGGGACACTTTTTCCTCAAAAAATCATAAAAAACAGTTGTAGTTATCTTTCATAAAATATATGCTTCAAGTTTAATTGATTTTCTTTCATTATTATGAAAATAGTGTTATATGGTTCTTTCTGATTTTCATAATTAAATAAAATCATCAAACCAAAATTTCAAATTTCAAATCCATGGGAGGAGCTAAGTATTCATGAGATCATGTGACTCCACTGTTTGTAAACAAATGAACAAGAAACACATGGTAGTGTGCTATTGCAGTACAGGTGTGTAAAATGTGTATAATAAACATGCTTAGCACTTACTTTGGATGTTTTAAATTTGTGAAATTCTCCAAATACATGTACGTTTGTGTTGCAGCATTTTATATGCATTTTTCTAAACACTTATTAATGTTTTTCACCACTCGAAGTTTGCATCATTTTTACAGTTTTAGTATTATACTGTTTGTGTTTTGTTGCTCAAATACTGATGTATACACATATCCTTTTATTGAATAATCTGTGCAACAGTACATATATTAAAGTTTTATCACAATTGTGTTGTATTACCAACAATGACCGGTATACGGCTCTCCTGGTAGGTTAGGATAGAGAGACCTTACTAAGTTTATTACACATTCTGGCATTATCTCTCTTTGAATTCTAACAACACTCTCATCTACGTGGTCCCTTTTCATTAATCTAGCCTTTCTAAAGATACTCCGTTTTGCGCCAAGCATTTCTTCTGTCGAGCATTGACCAAAACTTCTTGTATCTTACCCTTCTTGAAATTCTATTTTTGGCATGTTGTCTTGACCCACTTCCAAGCCATGATTGTTCATGTGTAATCACACATGGAGAACAAAAGCAATGTTCACAAGAATCATCTACATTTGTCATCAAATCTGTTTCTGTAACATCATTAATTGATAAAACTTGAGCATCATGTTCCTGTTGAATAGACCCACTTTCTTGAATTGAATTAATTGGTAGCTCATGTTCCACATTGTCAATATTTTGTTGTTCTTCTGGTGATTTGTTTATTTCAATAAAATTCCAATTGTAATGATTGAAAAGAGCTTCAACTTTAAGTGTTTGATCTTCATTAACTAATAATGACAAATGTTTTGGATGTATCCATTACACACAAAATAAAAATATAACACGTTTTCATCAACTTCTAAAACATATCACTTCACCGCATTTTATTAAAATGCCGCCAAGCACAGTATTGTGGAGTTCAATTAATATAGGTTGATCAACTATTTCTTTTATTATTTTGAGCATTTAAATAACATAAAATAAACATAATTAGAGATGATTTGCGAGTAATTAGATTATGCACGTTTGTTTGGAATGTATGATGAGAAATGAATAAAACAAATGGGAAAATAAAAGTGCAGAAATGGATCCTCTACCTTACTTGTAATGGAATTGTCCAATTATGATACAGGCTAATTGGACCAGCAGAAATATGATTTTTACAATGGCACCTTATCACAGGTGTTGACATGTATATAGATTATGTCTGGTATTTGTGGAACAGTGTTGCTGTATACAGATTACACATTCATTAAACAGATACTAATGTACACACACAAAATAGAATTAAATGAACAGGGACAAAAGAGAAAGTACTATAAAGACAATCCTTTGGCAGTCAAAAAACGGAATGCTCAAAGGAAGAAAACGTGTATTGAGGGAAAAATTGGATTTATTTGTCAAAATGAAGAAGAAAAACATGAAATACTCAATCTTGTGAAAGAAATAAAAGCATTTTAGGAGAAGGAAATCATAATAATATGACCTCAAAAGAGCTCTTGCTTGAGGTATTGAAATCCTATAAAAGCAAACATATTGATATTCGTCAAGAAATTGAGCAAGAAAATCAAACAACGGAACATTTTCATGATCCTTCTTTTCAATATATTAGACCATGTGATGACAGTGAAGATCAAATGTTTGTTACTACGTCAGAAATAATAGAAAATCTCCTGAATCGTGCAAATGATCATATCAAAGTATGCAAGGAAAAGCTGGTAGTTTCTTCAATAAAATACCAGGGTCATGTAGGAATTGTGAAATTTTCATGTGCTCTAAAACATGATATATTGTGGAGCAGCACAACATTTTGGGACAAAAATTTCTTGGAAATCAAAGAACTTGCATGGATATAACGTCTCTGGGATGCTCCCCAACCAGTTTAATAGATTCTGTCAGTCAGCAGGCATAGGGTGTTTGGTAGAAAAGTATGTATCAGAAGTGTTTAATAAATACAGCAGTGTAGTAACTCAAATGACAGATGAATCTTATGAGGAAGCCATCGAAATGGAAATACAATCAAACATAGAACAGGATAATACCATTAACATCCTCACTGATGCCCGACATGGTACACGTAAGAATTCGTATAATACAGATGTAGTATGCATTGGAGCAAATATTCACAAAGTTTTTAGAACAGAACATGTTTCGAAAGAAGATTCTGCTTCATCCCAAAAACATGAATTAATTGGAACAAAACGAATTTATGACTTTTTTGATAATCATGGAGAAAGTAGTATTGACATAAATTACATTGTCATGACAAAAATGCAAGTGTTAACAAATTCATTAAAACAGATAGGCCAAAAACAATTTCCACAAATGATACATGGCATGCAACTAAAAATGTAACAAAAGAAATAAAAACTGTTTGCTCAGGTCTAAAATACAAGAAAGGTAAGACATGGCATCATGAACTCTCCGATAAAGCAGCTAGCATTAAAACACATGTTTACTGGTGTATGAAAAACTGCTGCGGTAATACAGAAACTCTTAGATCAAACATTCTGAATATAGTTGAACATTATAAAGGAAATCATGAACACTGCCACAGATTATCGAGATGTAAAACAGATGACAACTTTGAAAGCAGTAAAATAACAATCAAAGATCCAAAGGCTGAACAATTACTGATTGAAGCTTTGAAAAAAATACAAATATATAAAACAGCACAGGACTATGTGCACTGTATGGATACATTTTATGTTGAAAGTTTCAACAAGGCTTTACTACAGTTCCATGATAAAAGAATAAACTTTTCCGACAAAGCATACACTTTTCGTACAAATTTGGCAATTCTTGACTGGAATGAAAATGTGAATAGACCAGTTACATCAGAGAGAGACATGGATGACAGTTTGTCAAGAAGAAAAAATAAAATAAAAGTGCTCAAAAGAAAAACATTTACTTGGTGTAGATCAATTTGGCTGAATTATGTGGACTCTGTTTTAGAATAATAAAACTAATGAATATCATAAATCGGTTATTGTGTTCATTTTTAGTGTATGAGACATATACAAGTCTACATGTATTTAATCACTTGGAAGAGAAAATTATGTCGTATCTGTTTAAAACTCATGGGAATTACTGACAATCAACAGGTAAACAATGTGTTTTCTGTCGTCTGCAGTCCGGGCCAATCTATTTTTAGCTAACACTGTACTGCCACTCATTGGTAATAGACACACAAAGCAGAGTTAATTTACATCCGAAGGTCTGATCGGATGTTTGGTCTTTAAGAAGGTGGTAGGGTTGTGATGAGTGGGGCAGTGCACCATATATTACCTCTCATGAATAGATTTAAAAACAAAACGAGTACGATACTTTTCTCTCTTGATTGTGTTTGTTGTTTCCAATGGATACCGTTTTTAGTATTTATTAATGCTGCGGGTGAAGTAGTCAACGTCTTTTCGCAAGAAAAGCATTTTATGACACATATTTCATTCAGGTTCACTCAAATAGTTGAAGGTGATCTTGACATATCATATACTGATTCGTAAAGCGTAACCGAGATTTGCATTATCAAGTGATCTATTTGTTTAACATGTCAACTTTGTAAGTATAATTGTCCACCTTTGTTGTTCTAATCCTTCAGGAGTTGTCAGTAATCGCTCGAAATGAAATATGATGACCATGACCTGTTGCTGGCTCTTAACTCAACAGCATGTGTCTAAAGGCGATATGACCATCTGGTATTGTATGTCATCGGGCGGTTAACCTTCACATTGTATACAGTTAGTTTTTTTATACAGTAGTTGTTTTTAAGTTATACTCTAAAAGTCAAAAAGTAGTGTTATTATGTCATCGAACGGTTAACCTTCACATTGTATACAGTAGTTGTTTTATAGTTATACTCCAAAAATCATATATAGTGTTATATATTCAAGGGAAGCAGTTGTTTAAAATGGCATGAATATATGTCTTACTATTTTCGTGTTATTGAGCAGAAAGTGTTTCATTATCGGGTCGAGGTGACCTTGACACTAACCTACTGACCCTAAAATCAACATAACATCATATCGCACCAAAGGCAGAGTAATCATTAATATATTTCTTTAAGTTTTGTTTAAAAGTTAAATTATTCAACATTTGATTAATTGAACTTAAGAAACTAATCCTCCTCATAACGACAACCTTACACTACAAAACCGGTTATAAAAAAACCTAGCCAGGTGTTCAGGCATACAATAATGTATAAATGCCAATTAAAAGTATACAAAACATTAAAACGCTCATGAACGAATACGCCTAAAATGATTTATGAGAATTCGACTCTCCAGTTTTGGGGTTTGGCTTAGCGTATTACAGTCATTTATATTGTGTCTATAGCGTTTGGATTCTCAGAAAAGGTAAATTATATAATATAAGCCTAGTCGTCAGTAGCCTTAGAAACGGTATACATAGGTTATACAATGTGGTTGTTGTTGGCTACTTTTTTGATAAATTTGGAATGAAGTAATTTAATACAAATTAAAACATAAAGGACAATACAAACCTCAAACAAACATATAAAATCATTCTTCAACGCCTATTCATGTTCATTTTATCATTTTTTGTTCATGTTCATTAAAGGTCTTCATCATGATCCCTGCATTGTTTCAGGTGATATTTCGCTCGCATCAAAAGAGCAGTGGCAGAAAAACAATAACGTGGCTCCAGCGTAAATGGAGTTTCTACGATAGAATTTGCAGCAACTCTGCAGTTCAGGGTGAGAAGGTTCTAGGCCCATTTTCCATATTTTATCTCGATGTACATGGAAGATGAGTCTGGCATGTTCATGCCTTTTAGGCGCCATATAACCTTGTCATGTGTTGGTGCGCCTTAAAACCCCAATTCAATTCAATTCTTCAACGCTTACAAAATAGATTATGTCAATGGACAAGTGGCCATTCACTTCCGATGGCACATGGGAGTTTTCAGCTGTCAATTACTGATGAAGGTATTATTCTATAATTATGTTATTAGTTTTCTGCAAAAGAACGACCGATCGATGGCCTTTCCACACTTGACATTAATTAATACTGACAATATTCCGTTACTTATAAATACAAATAGAGCATTTTATGTTATACATTCGTTTATCTAATTCTCAATTATGAGAAGTTTTAAATACATGATGTTAACCTGAAATGGACTTGTCTCAAAACAGTACACACGTGTCAATCTAATGCACTTAACGAAAGACAAACTCGTCGGAAATACTAAAGCAATCGGTTCTCATTATGGCATATATTACTACATGTACTTCCTGAAAAGTGAGTAACTGCACAATGTGAGATATAAAGGTCAACGCAAATGGCCATCGAAGTATCAACATACAAAACCGTCATATATAGTTTGTGTGTTAATAACATAGTGTTTATAATATATCTCTATTTTATAATATATCTCTATATGTAATATGAACGTTTCTCATTTTGAAATACAATAATAAAGTGTACTGACTATGTTTTATAAGTAATGCTATCCTAGAAAAGTACGAGGGAAGTTTGATGAAAATACATACATGGCCAGTAAGCATTACGTGTGTGTTATAGCACTAGAATAACCATATATTAAACAATCAATGTAAATTAGACCTTTGTTTAAATTGAATGCAAATAATTACATTATCATTATTGTAGTGTTAATAAAGTTTGTTACAAATTGCATTACGTTCAAAACTGCTCTCGTATACCAGAACCATTAGACATATGTTTTGCTTCCCAAACATTGCTCCCAAAGAACTGATTTTCGGTTAATAGCGTTAATTTAGACATCTGTTCTCTCGCTGAGAGAATAATGTTTGAAAATGCTCTAATTGCATGCTTAAACGTTGCATATTATATTGAATATTATACCGCTTTGATTCTACACTTAAATATATATTTATATATTATGATACAGGTATTCGAAGGATGTGGTTATGTTTTGTGCGTCTATTTAATGAAGCAATAACACTAAGTCTTATTACAGAAATAACACTTAGCAAAAATACTCAATCAAAACAAACAACAAAACAATGCGTATAATGCATCGGCATAACTACTATTAGGCCATATATGCCCGGGTCTATAAATGAAAAACCAAAAAAGTAAAAAAATGCAATAAAAAACTGAAGCCAGAGGGTGTGTGGGATGTGTGGGGATAAGGGTCAACATTTGTTTTTTTTTTTTATTTTATTTTACAGTGTAGCTAATTCAACTTTGTCAAATGTTACTTCTCGAATTTGTCAAAGTAGATATAAAAATCGACAAGAAAAAGAAGCATTCAAGGACGACAGTCAACCACAAACACACACATAAGAAACTTAGAACAACTTTAAAGATGAATATAAAACATATCTTTTCAAATACCACAAAAGTGCTCTGTCAGATATACGCCAAAATGCACCATTGCATAGCTAAGCTTTAAAAAAGACGAAGGAGCATGTCCCTGGAATCCACTAGTTTGTCGGGCCTATATATGCATTTCAGGTCAGCTACGCCCCTGTAATGTATGCGACACTACACATATAAAAGGGTTGACAATATGAGAATCGCCTTAATATGCGGCGCACTTAATTTTAGTTGTAGACCCTTTAACAGTTTGCAATTATGCTAGCTCTTTGATCAATATTGATTGTGCAACGAACGGACGGGCGGTGGACTCTATGACAACGTGTTCCTAAATCCTTTAAGGCGGGAACCGTTTGATGTATGTCCTTCACTCTGTTTTGTCGTGCCCTTAACGGGTTTCCCCTTGATACTCTGATTTCAGACAAGTCATCGAGTACATATAAGAGTAGCTTCTTAGGTTTAGCGTATTTGTTATATATTATATACATGAACATTTCTGGTTTTTTTTCTTATTTCACCTATATACGCTTTCTCAAATGTAAGGGGTTAACTCGGCGGGGATTCCTTTTTTTACACAGTCCTGTTGTTTGTGGATGGTGACAGGGTAAGATAGAGGTTTCGTGCACCCTTGAACCTGTTTAAACTCCCCTTTGGTCCCTTTTTCAATCGACCGTTTTAATGCGGAACCCCTGTTGTCAACCCTTATTTTTTGTGATGTGTTTTTTTACTGAATGTGTTTGTAATGTACTTTTTGAATCACCTTTGCGTTGTATTACTTGTTGGAGTGACTGTATTCTGTGATTGCTAATCTTACTGTTGGACTTGTAAACTTTTTTTAGAACGGTCAGTGACAAAAAGGCCGCTAAGGTTCGGTGCACCAAACCTCACTCCTATCCTGTTGTCATTCCAATTTCACAGAGGAGTGCAAAAAAAGAAATCACAACAGGCTATAATAAGCATTGTTTAGACAGTGTTATACATTTTTATTACAGTTCAGCCAAGGCCGCAATGTTGTCAATCTTACATACTTGAACACTAGTACCAGTACAAAAATTTATCGCAATACCATGCAACTGTTCTAATATACCACCAGATTCGCACATGGCTGATAAACAATGTAAGCTACCCGATAACTACAAGCAGCTAACTTATTTAGAAAGTAATCAAGCCGTTTTCAGTTTCAATAACATCGCCGCTTATTACAAATGATCATATGTGAACGTTGAGAATCATGAACCAACTTACTGTTAATTTACTCCTTTACAAATGACGTTAGCTCTTAATAATCGCTTAGTTGAATACGTAGATAAATATATTAACATAAAATCATGTGAGACTATCTTTCAGTGTGTACCAATATAATCAGGCTCTGTCGTTTACGAATCATCGAGTGTTGAATACAATTTCTCACAACTTCTCATAATTTTAGGAATAAGAAGCTGAATATCGCTGTTTAAGAACTGATATATACTAATAATGAAGAGTTATTAATATTTTTTCCACGCAATGGTCATTAAATTTATATGTGAAAATATTGAATAACCTAACTGCTATTATGTTTATGTTGCAAGATGGTTCAAATGATCTTGCACATGTTAAAGTTGATATGCAAGAGTAATCTGCGAATATTTTTAAGAAAGCATGTATTATTCATTCACCGTATTATCATCATCTGGAATTCATATATTCCGAAGTGTTGCTTAATTGTTTATATTCATATATGCATGATCATTTATATGTTATACTTAAAATGCTGCCTTGTTTGTTGGAAATATCTTTATTTAAACTGTCCCCTTTTACTGGAACCCAACATGTGATGTTGGTTTGTAGATGTGTTGTGTATTTAATGTCATTTTACTGGAACACAACATGTGACGTTGCATTGTAGATGTTCTCTGTATTTAATGTCATTTTACAGAAACCCAACATGTGACGTTGTATTGTAGATATTCTCTGTATCTAATGTTATGTTACAGATACCCAACATGTGACGTTGCATTGTAGATTTTCTCTGTATTTAATGTCATTTTACAGAAACCCAACATGTGACGTTGTATTGTAGATATTCTCTGTATCTAATGTTATGTTACATATACCCAACATGTGACGTTGCATTGTATATTTTCTCTGTATCTAATGTTATGTTACATATACCCAACATGTGACGTTGCATTGTATATTTTCTCTGTATCTAATGTTATGTTACATATACCCAACATGTGACGTTGCATTGTAGATTTTCTCTGTATCTAATGTTATGTTACATATACCCAACATGTGACGTTGCATTGTAGATATTCTCTGTATCTAATGTTATGTTACATATACCCAACATGTGACATTGTATTGTAGATATTCTCTGTATCTAATGTTATGTTACATATACCCAACATGTGACGTTGCATTGTAGATATTCTCTGTATCTAATGTTATGTTACATATACCCAACATGTGACGTTGCATTGTAGATATTCTCTGTATCTAATGTTATGTTACATATACCCAACATGTGACGTTGCATTGTAGATATTCTCTGTATCTAATGTTATGTTACATATACCCAACATGTGACGTTGCTTTGTAGATGTTTACACATGCATGAGCATATGTTTGGATTATTATCCTAATTTAAATACGTCTTTCAATCGTACAATGTCGTTTGTTAAACCAAATGTTGGAATTATAATAAAAAAAAAATCACATGTGAACATTTTGCCGAATCCAAACAACATTAAGCATAAACGACTTTACCCAAGGTGTGCGTGTTTTGGTACATGTTACATATACATTAACTGCATAACATCTCTGTAAACAGAGACCTGACAAAAAAAAAATCAAAAAAAAAATGTACTGACATATTGTGTAAATAATGATCTCTAAATATTGTTTCCATCAAACACACTTAACTGTTCTAAGAACAAATTAACACGTGTCGTGAAACCCATATATCACAGCGTCATGAATAATCATGAATCTAAGTTGTACATAAACCGTACCATCTTTGGCATGTTAATAATGGTCATTGATCAAATTGTCTTATAAATAGAGTAATGCGTACTTATGAATTGAGGGATCGTGACTGAACTTGTCCTGTACGAGGTAGTCCGAGTATTTCTCCAATCGAGTCTAAATCATCTGCGACGCTTGCCTTTTTAAATTAACGTCTAGAAACGTTGTTCTAAATCTTATTTGAAGCGGCAACCATTTAAGCGAAATTACTGGTATCATTTATGAATGGGTTACACAAGAACACCTACTATCCATGATAGACAGAACGACAGAAAGACAACTCACTGCATAATATATTAATAAAAAAATTAACTTCATCATGATATATATGAACTAAATGTGGATGGTCAAACATAAATAAATAAACAATTTACGGGTATGTGGTTCCGGTTTCAATTTATCTTTCTGCACAAAGGGGCAGTACCTTTGAATTTAAAAATCAGGCATCAAAGATAATCAAAACTACTCCATTCCTAAACAATAATTGGGTAACGAGGCCGTTATGCTTATGTTCCACTTATGATTCAGAAATTAAATAGAGACATAGAAAATCAATTCAAACATTAAATACATCATTTTTATGAAAATGTTTATCTATACGTTATGCGTTACCTTTCAGGCTATAAGTTATAGTTTCTGTAGAGTATCTTAAAATACTTTTATTTTATGAGATTGGCATGTTGTCTTTTAATTCAACGTACTCCTCTAAATCATTTAAACCACACGTCCGAGCCTAACTCGAAACACTGTGGAGCTTTCGGGAAGAAAACTCGATTTTGTTTAATATCGTTACAGGCTAGACATAAATTAATGCATTCGACTGAGGAATAATATGTATACTAATTTGCTTTAAAAGTAGATATAAAAATCGAACATGAAAAGTAGCATTCAAGGACGACATTCAACCACAAACAAACACAGAAACAAAGAACAACTTTAAATATGAATAAAAGGCAAAATAAGACATCACAAACACAAAAGGGAACGGTCAGTGGCAAAAACAGAACACTTTTTTTATTGCAGTTTTAACTTGGATTATTTTATATCAGTGTGTTTGATTTAAACTTACCAATATCATTTAACATTTTCTTTTACCATGTTACGTTCACAGTACCATTAATGTTTAGGTGTCTTCCACAGGTACTCAAGAACTCCACGCTCAGTGTGCCCACAGGATTCGCCGCAAACAGGGCAAGCATTATATAGAATGCGATATGGAAAATATCAATAAAAAATATTATTTCTTCCTTCGCAAGGTTTATTATCGTCAAGTGTACAACACATGTTTTGTTAGCGTATCTGGTATTTTAATTGACGCTATAAGTAAGAACGTAGGTCTATCAACATTGTATATCTAGTTCTTAGTATCGTATAGCATGTTATTATCATATTATCAATAGACTCCATCAAACAAGTTATTACTTTCGTCTACACGATAGCGTATAACATACTACCTTGTTGGAAGTATATAATCAAGATCATTTCTTTCAAGATATAACGTTACACGAGTGGGTATTTATGCATATTAACATGCAATTAGACCCTGCGTTAAGACTTAATATATAATATCATTATGTTACTAGATAATCAAATATTATATTGAAAGGGAAACAATAGTATTGCGATATACGATGCTAAAATTATAGCTTTTACATTATTTGATTATATATATAGGATACTGTTATGTATCTGATACAACAGACTATAATCATCTAACAAGTCAACATTAAATATCAGTACGAATATGTTATTTGCACCGTGATTAAAGAGAATGAATGAATGAATGAACGAATATGTTATTTGCACCGTGATTAAAGAGAATGAATGAATGAATGGACGAATATGTTATTTGCACCGTGATTAAAGAGAATGAATGAATGAATGAATGAATATGTTATTTGCACCGTGATTAAAGAGAATGAATGAATGAATGAATGAATAAATGAATGAATGAATGAATGAACAAAAGAACGAACGAATGGTGTTTTACAACCGTTTGACTGTATGGTGAATTATCTTTTAAGCAGTTTTTATTTAGAAAACAACATATGACTTATGAAGTCGCAAACTCCGTGAACATTTTGAACTATGTCAGAACATTTTGCAAATGTCATGTTCTAAACTGAACACTTCGTACACAGGCTATAAAAACTTACTGCTCACTCTATCAATATAAAGGACATCTTCATGGGCACATGAATGTGATTTCGAATATTGTAGCAGGGACTTTTCTGTGAACAATAAAACAAGCAAATTATAATCAGTATTTTGCTAGAAATTTATAAATTATAGAAATTTGGAAATCTAAACAACCCAAACAGGATTATAATAAGAATCGTTCATGCGTATCCGGTGAAGATCGTAAATTCCAACCCTCGGTATGGTCCAATTGTTTTTACCGGCCTCTTAATTAATAGTTGACTTCTGACAGTATTTTTGCAGTGACTGTTTTTGTGAAAATGTTTTCATTGTGCGATCTAACTGAGGTAACCAGGAAATGCACGCGCATTTCATAACACCCATTTGATGTGCACTAAATTCAGATATACACGTATAGATCTCGTTATATGGATTATAATCATATATTGTCCAAAATGACTCAAATTCTAACTTTGAACAGGATTTGTTTTATGGTGCGTTTCCATAGACAATCGATATATCTGACTGAAACTCTATGTCTATAATTGAACGTGAAATTGTGCGTGAAATATGCATTTGAGTTTGACTTTCGCTGACATTAGATTTGAAAAAAACATGGTGAACGACATCTAGTCACCTTGATATCAATAGAGTTTGTAGGCCATGTTTCTATTTTCAAACCACGGCGTGGCCTTATAGTACAGAGTCCGTCGCGCATGTGGGCGGTTGTGGGTTCAATCACCGGCTGTATAAATACCAAAGATTTCATAAAAATGATGTTAGTAGCTACCTTGCTTGACGTTCATTATATCAATTTCAATTCATCTTTATTTATTAATTACTCAGTTTCACACTGGTGAAATGCATAAGTATATACAATTTACAACAAGTAGTTTTCAAATAGTCACAAATGGCAAATCATACATAAGCATACACAAACAACGATCACACACGTTTTGCAGGAGACCACTATTTAAACAGCTAATATCAATTTGTTAATTAGGTTGCATTGAATAATAAATTAAATGAGAATGTAATATAAATACCGTATATCATTATTTTTTTTATTTTTTTTTTTTTTTTTTTTTATTATAAATCAATCGTGAACGCTCGGCCAATCCCGTAATTCCTCGGGATCCAGCCTCGAGTGTATCACGGAGCTTCGGTATGTTCAAAATCTTAACATTCTGTTAGCCGGAAGGCAACGGCACAGAAAATAGTGCACTGTTGCTAAGCTGTTGCTACATAAACATTATGGCCGCCTGCCACACGTGTTGATGTATTATTTGCGCTGCATGTTTGTTATTTACAATACAGATGAAGGTTTTGTCACTACTTTCACGTAAATAAACTGCAGATGGAGAAATTGGCTAAATGACATTGCAAAATGTTGAAGATATCTTTGATTTTGAATGTAAATTCGTTTTGGCGGGAATCTGACGCGCGTCACGCTAGTATGACGTAACCAATATGGAAACCTGCGTATTACATTCGAGTCATGCTGCGAAGCAGTGTACGAGATGTTGCAAATGTATATAAATGTCACCATTTGCTTTAGAATAACTCTACAGATAAGCGTGCAGTGCCAAATATGCAACTAGGTCTTGGGAATTTACTTCATTTTCGATGGGATAAAAAATCTGCGTTTTTCAAAAACTGTTCGGTGTGTGCATTAAAAGTGTTAAAGGTTAGTCAATCTTGGGGAAAACTTAAAATTTCACGTCCATAGTTCCATTGGTAGTAATTAAACGTAATGAATAAATTGACACAACATATTAAAACTTTTAGTATTGCTGTTTTGGGGCAATTTAATGATATTTAGAAATTATCAAAATCGCGGACTATTTTTTAATTAACGGAACAATGTATATCAACATTTTGTTCTTTCATCTAATGCAGAAGACCTGACAATGTCCAGTTTAATGAAACATTGCTTACACATTATGAGTAAACGCTTGAAAAGGGTATGTAGTCATTTTCACCGGTAAGCATATGGAGAAATATTCTTGTGGTCCTTATCTTATTTTGAGGCGTATATTATTAAAAGCGTCGTTAACCCCATACATACATTTATCATGCAGATATGCACTTTTCTGCCTAATAATGGGGTGACCTATTAAATTTTGCTTTATTAGGCAATGACCAATAGAGCAAATCAATGCGGAATCCCTCGGCATTTATTGTACGTAACGTTATCTTACGTCATGCACGTAACGTTTCCTGACATCATAAAACAAACAAAAAACAACAACATGTCGGCGTCCACGATAAGCGCAACATTCTGAGAAATTGGTAATAATAGTAATTTATAAAAAAAATGTGGATAATCTATATGATAAATAGAATATTATATCAGTGCCTTTTACTATCAAGTTTATTAGGCTCGGCACGAAAACGAAGAATGGCTCGGCCCTCGCCATTCTTATTTTTCTAAGCCTCGCCTAATAAACTTGATAGTAAAAGGCACTGACATAATATTCTCTATATCTGTACCTATTGTTTGTATCCAGATTTTAAATGCATCTTCAATTTCCATTTAATATGGTAGCGTAAAAAGCTGAGTAAAGTAGAAATTCGTGTATTTAATTGTGAAGAGAAACTTACTTTTCACATGCTGACAATCAAATATACAGTACATTTCATAGGCTCGTAGCCATCTTGGCATTTGTCCTAAGTATACACACACATGATGATGAGATGCGTTAAATAAAATATGTGTATCTGGTAGCATCTAGTGTGTTAAGCAATGATTTTTCCTTTCAATACCTAATAGTTTCCGTGATTAATACTTTTGAATGCAGTTCGGAACTGCCTTGTCGATTTGCGTTACCGGTAAACACTGCCTTTAATACGGATATTGACGAGTGAGTCGTGATTGTGATCCTTTAAGGTCAGCTAGTATCGGAACACTTTGAGAACATCTAAATATGTTACAATATATAGTAAAACATGTTTGCCTATATTGACCACATACTTATATGTTTAAAAAAGTACTTAGTTTAATACTGCATCGACAGAAAATGACACCTAAACTGTAGTATATATTCCATGTAGATGGTTGGTTGATTGAATGATATTTTACGTTATTTTCATACATTTAGGCTATGAATCTGACGGTTGATTGTCTCGGAGACTAACCACTTGTTCCCGTGTAGAATCAGTACTGTAATACTCCTGCCATCCGTAAGAAGCGACACTTTCTCCCTTGGGATTCGAACCCACAGCGGTGAGAGGGGAGAAGGTTTCGACCTCAACTAGATGAAAATATGCATTCTAGCCGAATACACAATCGCATCGATAGGATGTTCAGAAATGTGAAATAAGCCATAATACGGCGACTCGACTCAGTACTATATCATACAATAGTATATTAGTGTTTGCCCTACTTTTTCCTCCAATCAGACGGTGAGGAATTTTAAAAAAATGACGAACTTATTCATGTAAATATAACGATCACCAATTTTAACCATTTAATCATTAAGTAATCGCTTACTAAATGGCACGCGCTTGTTTGGACACAAGGAGGCGGATTTAGTAGAAGCGCGAACGTGTTAAGAGCAATCGGAACTGCCTCGTCGGATTCCGTCACTCGGGATCCACTATTACCGAGTACGGAAATTGACGAAGACTTCCGATAGGTGTTAAGAGGCGTGGTTTCGTAGAAGCGCGGGGAATAAGTAGGGCAAACACTAAGTCAGTTAGAGGCTAAGAAGTGAAATTTTGACAATTAAGAAACCCCGGTCAGTCGCTGCGCTCCTTCCCTTAGGGTTTCTTAATTGTTAAAAGTTCACTTCATAGCGTCTAACTAATACTTAGTACAAGCAACATAAGCAAAACTATAATTGCAACATAACGCACACACTTAAATAGAATTAACAACATCAAAGGCACATACG
Organism: Cyrtodaria siliqua; assembly: GCA_037043455.1. NCBI lineage: Eukaryota > Metazoa > Mollusca > Bivalvia > Adapedonta > Hiatellidae > Cyrtodaria > Cyrtodaria siliqua. The sequence continues at coordinate 131,255 of JAWPHD010004810.1, forward strand.
GGCTATAACAAAAATACGTCAATGCACATGGGAGCTGTATAACAAAAAGACTGCAATATCACATGCGAGTTTCAACTGTATATGACCGACTGCGTATTAGGTTTGCGATTCGAGACAAAGGAAATAAACTATTCCTTCGAGAGTGGATGCACGGCAGTAACTTCAGACACATACATGTATAGAGGATATTTGTTGTTTTGGAATGAATAATAGATTTTATTTCATCGAGAAGTGTGAAAACTTTATATCTTTACGAATGCGAAGCATGAGTGAAGATATTAAAGTTTGATCATTTCGAGACAAAACATCAAGTTTTCTTTTTATTTTATGCTTTATAATTAAAGTGTAATTACCAAACCCAAGTCACGTCAACAAATATTCAAAATTAAAAAGTTAAAGATAAGGGCGTGATATATTTCTCAGTAATGACCTAAAACTATGCATTGAACGGGCATACCAAACCCAAGTCACGTCAGAAGTACAAATACGTACGCGTTTATATAACTTGAATAACGAATAAGAAAATACATTACAACTCTCACTGTCGAGCATATATTAAAAGTATCAAAGCATTGAAAATAATTTCCTTTCGTCGTATTCAAACAAAAAAGTTAAAAAGTATTCAAAAATAGCAACCAGAAAACAAGTGTTTTGTTATTCATGTTGATTACACTAAAGCGAAATAGAACACGTTTGTTATTATTTACAACCCCAATTCACATTACGTGGTCCCGCATTAATTCTAGTAAACGATGGGAAAGCTTATATTAGCAGGATTTTATAAAGGATATTTCGACAATAAAACACGTTTACAAACATTTTTTTACTGAAAAGTGCGATAACAAGTTTAAAATGTTTTTCCCTATCTGAACCGGATACCTATTGATTGATTATTTTACTTGCATATCATTTATATTCTGCACGGTGATGTCGCCAACTACTAACGTTTTGCATGTCTATTTACACAATGACGTCATGCAACTGTCATTGTTGATATCAGCGCGTTTGATTTTTATTTCCCTCCCACCTGTAAGATCAGGCTTTCCTTCACTCAGGTAAAACGCGAATTACCATATCCGGTATGGAGAATACGCATGAATACGAAGCGGACATATGCGTCTTCAATCGTGAACGCTCGGCTAAGCCCGTCATTCTTCGAAGCAGTGTACGAGATGTTGCGAATGATGCGTCTTAATATTATAAGGCTCTCTTAAATAGCAGTTTATTGGGAAATCATGTTTACGTCACTGTGTTCCACTTCGAAGCTGCCAGTTAACTCATATATGTCTCTAGAGCGAGCACGTACATCTTTGTCTTGGTTGATTGACTGATTGTTTGGTTGAAGGGTGTTTTACGTCATTTTCAGCACATATTAGACTATATATGACGGTCGATATTTCCGTGGTGAAGGCAGACAACCCACTTTTTTTCTGGGTAAAACCAGTACTGTATACCTCCCACCATCTATAAGAATAAAAAAATCTCGAGCTTCAAGTGGGATTCGAACCCGTAGCGGTGAGAGGCGAGACGGTTTCAACGCAGTGTCTTTACCATTCAGCCCACGGAAGCGCTTGTCTTAAACGTAAGACACACATTTTAGTGACGTAGAAAAAATAAAGTTCTAATACGGATATTTTTTTCATAATCAAACAAAGATGTGTGCTCTAGACGACCTGTGTGCTACTGACGACCCTTTAGAGAACATAATAAACGTCTTTTATAATGTTTCAGCTACACTAGTAACCGATGTTATTGATTTTCGCAATTTACATATAATCCAGAACATATAGGGATTTGTTTTTCTTCCAATTATCTAAAATGAAAACTGCCCATGGCCCATTTCAAATGCAAAACTCTATTTAATGTCTTGATAACAAGTGTATTTGCAATTCATATGATACGGGTCTAACAATATCTAACAATATGGGAACGGTAATTGCATTTTATTCTAAGGAAGAAATTGAAACATGCTCTTCTCTAGTGTTTGCAATTTCCCAACAGACAACTCAACTCATACGTAAAAGTATTCGATGCCGTTCTTTGACTACAATCAAAACAAATTCGGAAGAAAAAAATGTTTCGTTTGTTCAAGTTTTGCTTTTGGGATTATATAATTATTGTTTAATTAAGAAAAACAAAGCTAACGGTATCGTCATACACCGGTTATTCAATTCAAATACGTACATGTATATACCTGTATAATTAATATATACTAAAGGAAAAAGAATCGCAACTCGGAAATTTCCGCTATTTATTGTATGTATAATAATTATACTGCTGTTAATCGAATGGTACATGGCTACACTAGACATTTCATTTCGTAAATAATACTTACACAACACATAACACACAAAATGCTATCCCTTCAAAGTTTCATTATTGATAGAGTGCGCGTTTGGCTCAAGCAGGAAATACAAGTTTGCAATCTCTTTACATTAAATACAGTACTGAAATGGATCACGTCTACAACCGCACAGTTTTGTCTTTTCTCTAAATAGTTGCAACCATTTATTTACAAAACACCTTGGGATTTCTTTGGAATATTACGCAGAATTAGGTGTGCTGTATATAAATTAAAAAACGAAAATTCGCGAGTTGCGTTTCTTTTTTTCTTTAGTATACATCAACTGAATTGAAACTTTTGGTTCGCTTTGCTCTGTGAATGAGAGATGTTTTTGATTCGCACACTGAAGGAAACAATTGCATTCCCTACTCAGGATAGTGACAACACAGACGATCGACTTCTTTTATATTATCTTTACATCCACAACATCAGATGTTCTGCCAATAAGTAATTGGTTTTCACTATTAACCTGATATCCAGAGCATGGCCATTCTGTTTTTATTCGATTATCATCAAGGAAGGTTTACCATATAAACATTGCATTTCTTTTTGTTCCTGATAAAACGGTATTTGTAGTAACAGTTGTATTGCATGTGTTATCGCTGAAACGACATTAAATAGGATATTGCGCTGTATTCTAAGGAAATGAAACCCCTATACAATAGGCGCATTTATAAAATAAATCTGCTTGTGATGGAAAAATGATTACGTTTATAAACGATCAATGAACGATAAAACAAATGCAGTTAGCTCAATTGAATTGAATTGAATTGGGTTTGAAGGCGCACCAACACATGAAAAGGTTATATGCCGCCTAACAGGCATGAACATGCCAGACGCATCTTCCATGTAGATCGAGATAAAATATAGAAAGTGGGCCTAGAACCTTCTCACCCTGAAGTGCAGAGTTGCTGCAAATTCAATCGTAGAAACTCCATTTACGCTGGAGCCACGTTTATTGTTTTTCTGCCACTGTTCTTTTGATGCGAGCGAGATAGCACCTGAAACAATGCAGGGATCATAATGAAAACCTTTAATGAACATGAACAAAAAATGATAAAATGAACATGAATTTGGGGGGATTCTATCCCTCTGCCTACCCCTCCAAAGGGATCTGCAGTGGCCCTATTCTTTGCCCCGTGACCAAACGGGGGCACCCGGGAACCCACGGGGCCAGTTAGCTCAAGTGATGTAAATATAAGTGTTGACTAATGTAAAGATCAAGGGCCTTAACGCATCAATACTACATAGTTTACATGATATTAACGGGGCTACATCAGCCTGGTATTGGGTATTGTTCAAAACTTAAAATGCTATGAAATGGCTCAAAGATATAAATGGAACATTATTAGTTTCCTATACTATAGCGCAACAATTAATAATTATAAATACCAACAAGTCTTATCAGTCAGAGAAAATCGACGATATTATATAAATATCACATTCAGGAGAGGGTGATAGTAAGAATGTTCACCCTGAGGGTATGATTATTGCCCGAGGCGAAGCCGAGGGTGATAATTAATATCCGAATGGTAAACATTCTTACTATCGCCTTCTCACGAATGAGATATTTATTCTAATAAACAGTAGGCACACCAACGTGAATCAAAACTCCGCAGTAACATGATTGAAACACTTCTCTCAGATAAAATAGACCGGTTTTATGGTACGATATTTAGGTGCAAACATTGGGTGTGGTTAAAATATGTAACAGTGTAAACATAAATTAATTATATAATATGTATGCTTCAGCGCCAGTTCCTGGCACAGATTTGATTTTGCTTGATTTTGCATATATAACTGCCAACATGTATATACGTTCTTGTTTTGTTTGTGTAATTATTTTGTAATTGGTTATCTGTCATTGTTGTTTGTATACTATGTGAATCTCCTATATGGAGGAAATAAAGAATATTATTAATATTATTATTATTATTATTATCACCCAACGATTTACTACCCTTCGCGTCAGATAGTAAGACATTACACAGTGTTGTCTGTGGGGATTTAGTATGGGCGTTTTATGTGAGATATAATAACTACACATGACGCCCCCTTTGCAAGACATTGCGATTTATTTTAAAGGTATCGCATGTGCGTAACCATAATTAGGAAGTACCTTTTTCTTTTTTTTTAATTTTGTATGTTCGGTGTTATTTATGGGTCATTTAGATATTTTTTTAACAATTAAATACATAATAATGTATTTGAACAATTTTAAAAAAAAAAACCAATCCAGATGTACACCATTTAACGTAAACCTAAAAATGTGTTTGTTTGGTGTTAAACGTCATCAATAAACGTTCTAGCTCATGTCCGCAGCGTTGAGACTGAAGGCTTAAAACGCAGCGTATTAACCCACTCGACTACGGACGCGCCTCAGTTTTGTTTATAGTCTTCATAGTCGCTATTTGACATTTTCAGATTGCTTGGCGCATTTCAATTACACGTATTTAATTGCTTGTAAGGCAATCAGTTGTGTTTCTTATAACAAAGCTCATATTTATGATAATATCGATTCTTTCAAGAAACTAATGACGTAATAACGGCAAAATTGCACTGAATAACGTTAATCAAAACTCTATCCGAGTGTTCAGGTCATATAATTATATATATGTGCAGATTAAAAGTAAAGGTTTATTCACGGCTCCTTAAAATAATTGTGATTGAATTTGCGCAAAATGAATTATGAGTTTGTAACTCTTAATTCGACGCTCTAGTGTGTAGGGTTTGTCCTGGCTTGTTAAAAGGGTTTATATTGTGTCTATAGAATTTAGATTCTCAAAATATGTAAGTTATATGTATACCTTGTCATCAGTAGGTTTAGAAACGGTGTACAAATGTTCTAAAATTTTACCGATTTGGAGTGGTAATTATCCCTAATTAACAGGGATGTTATCATAATGTGATATGTTTCTCAAGTTATTAGCTTTTTTTTAGCTTGATGCTCTGGGAACATCCCCCTCTAATAACGAATAACAAACGATATCAAAATTAAAATAGTCTCCCTTGTCACAAATGTTGCTTATTTTTTTCTCAATTTTCAACTGAGAGATGGATCAGTATCAGACGTATTAGCTTTGTTATAAGAAACTGATTTACTTAAACGCAATTAAAATATCTGCGGACTTTAATAATCCAAACCTTCGTATAAAAAATAGCTATTCCATCAGGGATACCTAACGGTAACGGTAAACTTGATCTGCGGCAGAGACATTTTGAATTGAGTTTTACCTTGGGCAAACCTTTACGCGTACCATTACGTGGTCCAGCCTTAATTTCATTGAGCTTATAGAAGCAGGATTTTATAAAGGATATTTCGACAAAATGAAAAAATGTGATAATCTGTTTAAAATTACCTACTAAATGTTTTAATTTTGCAATATGCAAACTTTTAAGCCGAAATTAAAGTTTTATTTCATACCCCAGCCAACCCTGTGTTTGCTTCTTGTAGAAGGGGTTGATTGGGGTATGAAAGTTAATAATGATTAAGAACAAGAAATGACGCTTCTTCAAACGTGATAATATGTAACGTGTGAGAATATTTAAATTTAATCCGGTGATCCTAACCTATATCTTAAATTACGACATAAAATATAATCAGTTCAAGAGTATTTAGTTTCCGTCAGTTTGCCCTCTAGAAGAAATTCATAGTTTACTTAAAACATACTATATTTTTATTATACCTCACTCTAAATACTCCATTTAAAATACCCATTTTCTGCAGGGTTTATATTTCGCGCTATCACCCTCAACGCGTCATTGCTTTTTACATAGCTCATGTCTAAAAATAGATTTTTTTTAACAACAACAACAATTTTTCCTTCATTATCGAGTATATTAGTATTTATTCGGTATAATAAACTAAGTATCACATCCTCTTGAGGGTGCCAGTGGATATTATCAACCCTCGAAATGATAATGTCGCCTCAGTCGACATTACATTCTCGGGTTGATAATATCCATTATTATACCTCACGTTTACACTCCTGTATAAATTGCCCATCCCCTTTGCGTGAAGCAAGTTTTACTGTTCACCGGTAAACAATATATAAATATTGCATCCCAGTGAGGATGACAGCGGATATTGTCAACCAGAGGAAAATAATGTCAACCGAGGCGAAGACGAGGTTGACATTATTTTTCCGAAGGTTGGCAATATCCACTGTCACCCTCACTGGGATGCAATATTTATTTTATTTTACCGAACAAATGTTTTGATTAAAATTTAAATATAAGAGGGGAAAAATCGTCTTCGCCTCGGTTGACATTATTTTCCTCATGTTGACAATATCCACTGTCACCCTCACTGGGATGCAATATTTATATACTGGCACCCTCAAGAGGATGTGATATTTACATAATAATCAATAATGGTTAAGTAATATGTAAGCTAATAGTGCACCGTATGGAACAACGGCGTCCTATGTGATTTAGGTGACTTCATTTACATAAATATTAACGCAACGTGTGTCTAGGGAACATCGATAAATTGGTTTCGAATTCAGACCTATGTCCATACTGCTATATGGCATCTGAGTTCGTTTGAACTGGCTGTTATTTTATCAATCATTTTGTAGTATTTTCGAATGAGCTACACATGTAGAAGCCATACACGGTATGATTTCTTCACGGTTTCATCCTATTATATTCTTTCGAACTGTATATAGAAATCAACAGTTTGTTTGAATGTTTGTTTTATACAGCACTGTACGCCGCCATTATCAGTAAGTCGAAACCTTGTAATTATCGATATTTTTGAAGACTTTCTCTTTCCTTCAACATCGATTAGTGTCAGGTATTCGCCCTTAACCCGCTATAATAGCCTGTGCGTCCTTTGTAAACCCAGATCAGCCTGCGAATAACCTGCGCTGATCAGTCATTTCCCCCAAAATATCCCTTTGTCACATAAATGGAATGATCTTAATTCACAGAAAGATGGACCATTATATATATGTAGGGGTTGAAGAGTTAGAGTATGTAGCATTTATAGAACTCAGCAATCCAAAAACTCGCATTAAAAATCAAGGATAAAACAAAGCAAAGTATGCGATACCTCAAACGTAAAAGGGTTGACAACAGGGATACTGCATTTGAACGGTCAGTGGCAAAGCAACCGCTGGTTGTTAAAAAAATATGTTCTAGGATGCACCGAATCTCACTCTTACCCTATTGTCACCCCATTACTAAGAATGCACACGCCAGGTTTTATCCAACCTCCGCGCAGGGATATTGTAGCCTCTAATCCCTGCCACCACACAAATCACGTGACGATAGCTGAGGCCATATGATTACAAAAAATGGTGATACACTAGGCAATGCTTGGTACAGCAAACTTTTGCCGTAACCAACAGGCAAATGACAATAACATCGATCATCACCTTCGAGACAATGTTGAAAACATTCAACCTGGTTTTGGCTTGGGTGTTATCTCTTTATTCAATTTACGCACAGCTTCTGTAATGTTCTCAACGGAATACATGTTTGTTTACAAGTACTGTAATGTAGTAACCGGTGTGCATGTTCGCTAAAATTGATTTTTTTATTTATATAAATAAATTATTTTGTGCCCAGATACCGTTTTTCACACTATTTTCCTATATTATGAACAAATCAAGTTGAAATAATGGCCTAAAAAATATTTAACCAAAATATTAAACTTAGCAGGATTTCAGCTATAAATGTGTGTGGTGGTAGTGATTACTGTAACAGAAAGGGGAAGTAAACACTGAGGGGAGTTTGGGCTTTATCCTCTTACAAACTCATTAAGTCAAAGCATCCAATTCTATACCGTTTCACCTCAAATCGTGCATTCTTATATTTACCATAATAACTCAGTTATAAGTCAAGCAACACTGAGTAAACAAATAAAAGCTTTAGCATTAACAGACAGTAAACTGAATGTTTGGTTGTGACAGACAACATAAAACAAATTAATTATAGCAAGAAGGCGGTACAGTATCCGACTGGTACATTATAATGCCTACACAATTATTTATTTACGGACGTTTATTACTGAAGCTATATATACCTTGTAATTGCTAAAAACGGTATATTGTAACAAAATAATGGACTAATTGGGTACTCCGATGTACTCTCAAAAGATATTAGACATAACTGTATTATGTATAGGATAGAGCATTACGTGGTCCCATATTAATTCCATTAAGCGATGGGAAAGCTTATATTCGCAGGATTTTATAAAGGATATTCCGACAATAAAACACGTATAAAAACATTTCTGCTACTGAAAAATGCGATAACCTGTTTAATATTACCTATAAAATGTTTTAATTTTACAATATGCAAACTTTTTAAGAAAAAATTAAGGTTTTAGTTCATACCCCAGCCAACCCCGTTTTCGCTTTTTCGAGAAGGAGTTGGATGGGGTAAAGTTAATACTCGGACCACGTATGGTCTATGAAGAGAAATCTTCACCATTAAGAAACCGAAAGGGAGGGAGCGGAGCGACCGACTGCGGTTTTTTAATGGTGAAGATTTCTCTTCATAGACTCTATCCGGCTTAGTGTTTACGATATGTTTTATCGGTAGTCTCTATATAGGTCACACTCTAAACCATGAAGAGCGATGGTAGTAAAAATGTAGCGAGTATTTGCAATTCTGAGCCATCTGATTGGTTTAAAACGTAGGTTAAACACTAAATTTATATATCATAATTTTGCTGAGGTTTTAATCAGATTTAACACCTTTTGACCGGAAACAAACTATTCTAAATATGTAAGTAAATCAAAGAACTGTTCCAAATATGTAAGCAAAGCAAAGAAACTGTCCTAAATAGGTAAGTACATCAGTAAGGTTGACTCAAATACAGCAGAAAATATATAACTTTAACAGTATGTGTTTTAACGTTAAACTTTAAATCCATTAGCAATAAAAACAGGCATTGGTGAACAGTCGTGAGTTTTCATCAAACCTAGATTCACACCGCGTTTTAAATTAAAGCAGTATGTGAATTAATTACATGAATTTGACTTATCACAATTAGTTTGTTATAAAACGTTTTAGTTTTCTTAACATACAAATATATGCTTTGATGTTCCCTTTTAAAAGCACATGGGTCTTCAATTAAGTTTAACTGTACTGGATATATGTTCAAACAGTGTTACATTGTTATTAACATGTTTATTCTGTTGTGAGAATGAATAATAATACCCAAGCTAAAAAGACAAATACAATAAGGAGACAAAAACGTAAATCATAGATCGTAATTTGCCACTAGATTTCCTTTACTGACAGCTTAGTGAATATAGACGGAGTAGATATATAGAGTTAACGCGAATAAATGAATTGCCTTTCACTTCATATTATATCAAAGACTGTTAGTAGATTGCAATAGACTAAGTAATGATTTTTTTTACATTTTCTTTAAATCCAATTAAGATATGGCTCTGTAGAATATGTGCTGAACACTAAATCTGTAACCTAACGTATCTTATATGTCATAAGTATGTCTCCTCAAGTCCAACTTTTGTGGCCAGCCCTATTGTCAACATTTTTATGTTTGTCATTTTATGCATTTTTGTAATTATTCTTTGTTTCTGTGCGGGGTTTTGGTTGACTGTGGGGCCTTGAATGTTACATGTACTGTTCGGCTTTTATATATACTTTTTAACAGAATACCGCTTAAGCCGGTGCTAGGGGCCTGAGAGGTATTGCACCTTATATTACCTCTCATGAACAGACTCAATAGAACCGAGTCTGCTTAATTCTCTCTTGTATGTGTTTGTTGCTTCCAAGTCACGGAGCCACTTTTCAGATGTATTGTGTTGTTTATAGCATTTAAACTACACTTTGGATGTAAATCTAATGGGTTTTTTATTTATTTATTTCATAATCACATACACATTTAACCAAATTAATGCATACCTTATACAATATATAGTTTATAAAAAAACATGTTAATATATCAAGTAATATTTCAGTAAAAAGAAATAAACAAATATATATTATATATATGGCAAAAAAGAAAGATATATATTTAAAAATGGTGAGAAAGGAGAATCAAACATAAACTGTGCTCTTGTAGTACACACGAGGAGAGGATCCTGCACATTTTCATTGTTTTAGTTGCTAATGTAGTCACGGGCGTGAACAGGATCAGTAGTAGTAGACATTAGTTATTTTTTGCAGAATCTGTTTATTCAATTAAAAGAACACTTAGTCCATTATAATTTTCTTTATTAGCTCTTACATATATTTATAATGGACTGTTCTTTCTTTGAATTAAGACCATTCCATTTATGTGACAAAGGGGTGTTTTTGGGGAAATGACTAATCAGTAGCCGGACATTGTAAACCTTGAATTACTCGCAGACTGATATGGGTTTACAATGCACGCAAAGGTTATTATAGTCGTGCTTAGCGGGTTAAGGGTTAATAGATATCTTTGCTTTTGTTAATATCGTTCCAGGCTATTTGTGTTAGCCATTTGAAATTAAATATGGACATGGCCATTAAGAGATAATGAAACATATGTATTGTCAATGTGTTCTGCATCACGATTTTGATCATTTAATGCCAGTACAAGATAACTTCACATAGATTTTTGCTTTTTAACTTTTCAGTTTGAAATTTTAGATTGGATTACTAGTCTCAGCACGACTCCTAATGTTCTATTACATCGTTGAATCAATGCACTCGTTTAACAGAGTAAGTGACATTTAGAACAACGTTACTGCACTGCCAAAGCATAACTTTAATGATATTTATATGTAACAACTGATCTCGTTTTAAAAGCAACAGGAACTATAGTAGATATCAAATTTAGTATCTCCAGAGAGCAAACATACAAAAACAAAAATGTTTAAATGTCAAAAGTGTTCGTAGTTCTTCTATTCAAGTACAGTTATTCCATGATGGCGGTGAGCACTTTTTTTTATAACACATTGTTGACCTTTTGTGTCATTGTACATGAACATCGACTCAGCAGCTAAATACGTTATTACTGATGTATTACCTACATATGTCAAGGCATTGTTCTCCAATTACATAATGTAGTTCAATCTGCTGACACACCTACTAAAGAACCTACTGATAAACTGGCACTTTAAATATATTTATATAATGGGACAGTCTTTCTAAGATGTGCATGCCTAGAAAGGCATAGAGTGCGTTTATTGTTACAGTGTTTGTACTTATACCGTGTATACAATCTACAAATTTGAAAAAATGGGAATAGAAACGTTAATTAGTGTCTCGATTTATTTATCCTGTATCAGTTTGACTTTAATCTACGCTCTTTGGTCAGGGGACGTATTTACCACTTTGTTTCAAATACGTTTCAATTACATGTAATAGATAGAGTATGGTCTCATTGAGTTGGTTCATTTAAACATCGAGATTGGACCATACTCTATTTGTTTTGTAGCATGTCCATTTCTGCTCCCTGCCGTACTCTAACTTCCAATAACTGGTAGTTGTATTACACCATTTATTCTATCAGGTGTTATTTTCAATTGAACGATTTACACCTGAGCTATTACAAAGGGAATTTCAGTGACCCTGCTTCAAAGTAATTTATAACCGATGCAAAGGAGAGTAACTTTAACCCTGCTAGCATAAAATTAAATAAGAAATATGAGATTCCTTTTTTTCAACTGATTCTACTATAGGTTTAAAATATATTATTGGTGCAATTTAATCAACAGTTAATAATAGTTGCCTTACATTATTCTTATAATTGATATTAATGATTGAAAAGGTTATCGAAAAATGAGTGACGCCGTGTGTTTTTTAACAAAAGAACAAGATTGTAATGTGTGCCTTTAAATAAACAGTTAAATTACCTAACACTTCGAATAACAATACTCATCAATAAAAGTCAGGACAATGCAACAATGCCGTCTTGTATCTAGATTGTTATTTAATTAGTACGACAAACCATGTTGTTGTACGACTATGTAATGTAGTTTACAATTCCCAGATATGTGTCTCGTACAACTTTAATGACGGATGGTGAGGAAAAGCCTACAGTTGAAACGGCAAAACAAAGAAAACGACCGTGGTGTATGTTTAAAGAGAGCAGTTTCGGAGAAGTCGATATGGTTCACATTTCGCTACATAACGATATATATGTAATACTCACGTTTCTGAAACTGCCATCTTGAATACATGTCAATAAAAGTGTACGAAAATGGCGGCAGTAGGGAATATGGTCATGTCGTCTTTATCAGAATTTGATACCAAGTGAGTTGATAGGATTGAGCTGTGTGGCTTTCTATTCTCATTTGTATTCATATTTATTAATTAACTTAACTATATTAGCCGTGTTTTACTAGAAACTCTGCACATAATAAGATTCAAACTTGGCCAATACGAACCGGAATTCGACCAATATGGAAAAAAACAAGGCCAAATGAAAAAAATCTCGCTAAATAAGTAACGTCAATTGCGTTAAGTGACGCCATTCACGCTCGCTTATCAACAAAGAAAATAATGAAATTAAGATCAAGTAATGCTACTGAAAATAAACGCAAACCAATAAAATACTACTATTGTTGATGTTAATGAATAAAATTAAGTGTTTTCATAGTGTCCGAGTTATTGGTCCTGGGACTGTCATATTGGCCTACAGCCTTCGGCCTTGGTCCAATATGACAGTCCTTGAACCAATAACTGGGCCAATATGAAATCACTTTATTAATAACATCAAAATGTTTAACCATCTCTGTGCTATACAATCTATATGTATACTCAGCAAAAATAGACACGTCCCTCTTTTAAGCTGTGATTTGCATAGGGTTGACTTTGTTACACTATGTACACCAATCTAGATATAATTTCATCATTTTATACTTATCACTCAGTCATTCTGATAAATATTAATAATCATCAAAAACCAAAGTTTGTCTGTTGCTGCTAAATCATGTTTTATTCAAATTGCGCAATCACTATATTTTTATTATAAAGGGAGGTAATCCTACTGAAAATAAACGCAAACCATGTAAATATAATTTCATTGTGTCTAAATCTATGGGTAAAGTTGGGGACGTTTCTATTTTTGCTCAGTATTTATATCTACTGATATTGAAGCACTAATTCACGGGAATTATGTGCAGGTGCACGTCTACGGTCTGTGCTGTGTGTGTGAGTAATTCACGGGAATTATGTGCAGGTGCGCGTCTGTGGCCTGTGCTGTGTGTGTGAGTAATTAAAAGAAAAGTTAGTTTAGAAATCAGGTGAGAGTGAGTTTAAGTATGATAGTGTTACAATGTTAAACGTCTGGGGGAAAAAAATATTTTTAAGAGTAAAAACAATGCTTCCTGCAGACTGCTGTATACTTACATAACCTAGCTGTGATAACTTTATTGAAATGTCCCGTTATATTTAGAGGACAAAAGTTTTGGAACACCCTAGAACCTTGTTTAAACTCCCAGCAGCACTTTTGCGACTGACCATTCCAAGTCGTTCCCCATACTGTTATCTCTATTACGTTTGTGCTGCCCATACTGTTATCTCTATTACGTTTGTGCTGGCTATACTTTCCCTTTATTTTTCCGTGTAGTTGTTGTTTGTTTCGTATGCGTGTTTTTGGTCGACTGTGTTCTGTGAATGCTACAGTACCTGTTCGATTCTTTATTAAATGTCCATGCTTTTGGTTTAATTAGTTTATTGGTGTTACGTCTTCGCTTCTATGCACATTTTACGATGCAATGGCAGCACTTTTGATTATTTTCCCAAGAAATAAGCACGCAACATTTGAACGGTAGTTTTAAAACGCAAATTTTAGTATGTCTTTAACTTTCATTTATATATACTAGTGGGAGATATACTGAAGACGCGAATCAATGAAAGCAACATGTGTTTAAGGCCACTACCTAAGGGACATTGTGATCAAGTCTTGCTGGAATTCCGCCGTCGACAAGTCCACTTAAATTTGGTAAAAGTTAACCAGGAACGGACACTGCATGCGGAAATACGCCTCCACTCGTCTGCCCTCCGTTCGTTATTGTAATGATTATGCTATGTTATTCAAATGTAATACTGCAGTTGTACATTTGCATGCTTTGCTTTTATAGTTTTTTGAGAGAGTCGTTCATTTACTTTAAACAATTTATAAAACTATATAAATTGTCCTCTAGTATCAGGTTTTAACGGTTATGACAACGTCATGCGCATCGCATGCAGGATGTATAAGGTTCAATTACCTGGCCAGACAAATCAAATACTTCATAACACTTGTACTAGTAGCCTCCTTCATTGACTTTCAACATATACAATAAAAGCTGAAAACAAACAAGAGAGAAATATAGCGGACTCGGTTTGAGTCTGTTCATGAGAGGTAATGAGATTTGCAACTCATCTCACGCCCCCTAGCACCGGCTTAGCGGTATTATACTTTAAACCACAAGGAGTGGACTCATTGATCCCAAAGGACAGTAAGTAATAAAACTACTGATTTGTAGTCGTGGACTTAGTTCTATGACTAGTCAGACCGGTGTCAGAATAGTGTGACTCGGAGGGGTATCCTATCATGTGTATACGGCGGGATATTTCAGAGTGTAAGTACTAAAAATGAGGACTAACTCACTGCTACAAGTAGTCACCTTCCTGAAATGATTGAACGATTATTTAAGTGACGTTAAACCTCTTACATACATAAATACTCTTCCACTAACGTCTATTACATTATATGCACTGTTGGTACGAAGAACATGCTTGATAAAAATCGGGACCAGCACACCTCCTGATTAAGTTAAATAGTCTGCATCAATTCCCAAACATGTTAGTATTCAAGATTTGGTCAATTGAACAGTTTCATATTAACTCAAATGTCTTATCGAATGTTATATACAATCCTCAGACTGTTCCGAAGATGAAACGCTTTCCATTATTGGAATGATCTAGACGTCATAAGCCATGATGATTAAATTGTCAATTGACGAATGATCGTTGCAAGCAACTGCATTAATGGAATTGCTACTGCACATGGTAAATCAAGAAATATCATTACTCAAGTGGGCAAATGTGAAACACATGAGAAATCTGATGTCGACCCATGACCAAACAGCACTGACGGTTGTATTATTTCGCAATAAATAAAGAACGCATTTGAAACGAATTGAAATGAATTTTATAGTCGCACCAAACAGCTAGGTCATATTTTCCAGATTCCTTTGGTGGTGGAAAACCTTACGAGCACCTGGGTAGAACCACCGACGCTCCGCAAGCCAGTTGGATAGCTTTCTCGCGGACAGATTCCTAGGACCATGAGAGATGAACCCACAGCGGTTAAGGAAAGTGATTTCAAGTCAGAATCTCTAACCACTCCACTCCGCCACGGACGCCCCAGAACGCATTTGAAAACTATATCTAAATTGCTACCTAGTACTGTTAACGGTATCAGTTACGTTATTACAGTTTCTTATTAAGTTACATCTAAAAATACCATTATGCAAGTGTGCAAATGTGAGAAATCTAATATCATTCCATAACCACATTACGTGGTTCCGCCTTAATTCCATTAAGCAAAGGGGAAAGCTTATATTAGCAGGATTTTATAATGTAAATTTCGATAATAAAACACTCCTAAAACCTTTTTTTTTTCTGAAATATGCGATAACCTGTTTAAAATTACCTATTAAATGTACAAATTTTACAATATGCAAACTTGTTAAGTCGAAATTAAAGTTGTATTTCATACCCCATCCAACCCCGTTTTCGCTTCTTGGAGAAGGGGCTGGATCATCGGGTATGGAAGTTAATACTCGGACCACGTAATACAAACATCACTGTTTCGCAGTAAATACAATTGAAACATATATCCCTTTAAATTACTGCACAGTACTGTTAACAATATCAGTAATGTTATACGTTAATATCCGTTTCGTATTACTTGTTCACATGCACATGAATGTCTAATACATTTTGTTCATACATAATTATAACATATTAAACGAGTTTCTCTTAATACTTTTCTATAACATATAGCGAGTTTTAGATCCATACGTTTTATGTATTACTATACAAGGTTGCTGTAAAATCATGTCTTACAACAATTTGTATCAAGTGGAAATAGGTTTAAATAATATTTAGTCTAAATCGAAATCGTACTAGGCTGTAGCAAACATGTGCACAATCCATCACTATTTAAAAGGAGTTTCGACGTTGTTAAAACGTAAGCCAAAAACTTTTTTTGTCTCATGTTCCGATTTTAAAAAAGTATGTATTTGCCCCATATGTCATTCTGAAATGTACTCGTCACTGAGACCCGTTTTCTAGGTATTCCCTATACTTCAAAATAGGGTTTCCTTATGAAACTGAATAAAGAAAAAGAAAACTAGTTCTGTTTTTTTGCGCTTGAATTATCATTTGGTAACTCTTAATTCGACGCTCCAGTTTTTGGGTTTGGCCTGGCTGGTTAAACCGTTTAGATCGTGCCTATAGGATTCTCAAAATTTGTAAGTTATGTTATGATTATATATCTTGTCATAGGTTTAGAAACGGTGTACCTTATGTTGTAAACTGTGGTTATTTGACGTTAGAAGTGTACCTGAGATGAATAGAATTTGACTTTTCATTACTTGGTCCTGCCTTAATTCCATTGAACGATGGAAAGGCTTATATAAGCAGGATTGTATAACGGATATTTTGACAATAAAACACGTGTTAAAACATTTTTTACTGAAAAAAATGCGATAACCTATTTAATTTCGGATTAAAAATTTTGCATATTGTAAAATTAAAACATTTAATGAGGTGATTTTAATAAAGTTATTACTTGTTTTTAAACATGTTTTATTGTCGAAATATCCGACGTTATAAAATCCTGCTAATATAATTTCTTACAGAAAATGCAAGTTTAACGTAATCGAATAATGTGCATGCCAATCTCAATTGCTTTGTGCTTTAAATAATCCAAGCATATAATAAATTAGAACATGTCGTTCTTCAATTTGCATTCCATTTAATTCAATTATGTAGCTATTTTCTCCCCCAACATCGCTGTTCTTTATTCAACCTGGACCAAACTGGCGTTCCGTTTCAGCGCATAATGGAAAACAGATAACAAACGCAACATGTATTTAATGTAATTTCATTTGAAACAATAATGACAGACCCTCTGACAACTAATCGTCCCGCACGGTATTAATCCGAGCCTTCTCTGACCGTACCAGGTCTCTTTTACGATTTTGATATTTCTTCTGACTGTGTACAATCTAACTAATCGATTTATTAATGTTTAGTACACAAAGCTGCGGTGATAAAACTGCATATTTATCGACTGTAGTCCCCACAACAAACATTTACGTTTTAAAGTACCGAAATGTTTACAATATCCGATATAATCTTAGTAAACTTAAGATAAAATATATTTCGGCTCATGCAGGTATAACAGTTTAAGATGCTTGCCATGTTAATTCAATGCACTAACTTCGATATCTTGACTTAAAACCAAAACAAAAAAGAGGGTAGCCCGTAGCTCCTCTCACTCGCGGGTGGGGATATCCCCGTGTTTTACTATTGGAGTTCCTCCGACCGTAAACAGCAAGAAGAAATATCAAAATCGTAAAAGAGAGCTTTTAGTCAGAGAAGGCTCGGATTTGGAAGACTCATTTCACTGCCATTTACAACATCGCGTTTTGTATCCAACAGGAGAAGAACAAAGAGCAAAATGAAAATGTCGTTATTTTTTTAACTTAATTTACAAAAGAAATGGAACTAGATATTGTGTCATGTTGTGAATTGACTACAGCCAGTAATAGCTACGAAATGACTACGAAATGGGGATAAATACCATGTAAGTAGCAAAAAATAGATTACATGTCAATTCATAATCTTTTAGCATGTTGATGCTTTACGACGTATCCCACAAAGCAATTGATGTAGTAAGTGTCACTGTTTTTATCCATCTTTAGCCAATTACTGCAATGGAACAGTTACTATTCTTTCAATAGAACTGTTATCAAATGAACCCAATGTTGAAGGCAAAACGATAGCAACTTGACACACATATGAACGCATTTCATATAATATATGTTATTTCTTTTCAAAATCAAACCAACGTGACCTATATTTAACCTAGTTTGCACATAGAAAGATCGCTGAGGACGGAGGACATTTTAATGACACTGACACAGAAATTAATTCCAAAAATAAATGCTGTTCAAACTTGAGACGATACAAAATATCATCAATGTCATGTTATAGGTGTTATCTTCCAAAAATAGAAAATAGCGTGACGTCATAAAGACAATATTTTGCCTTTTTTTTTTAAAAAAAGCAAGTCACATTATTTGTTTGGGTCATATTAGAAAAGAAATTATGTCAATGCCTACATTTGAAGAAACTGAACTGGTCTACAAAATTCATATATACCGTTTATTATTTGATAACTTGATGTTATAATCACAGACATATTACGTCTGTGATGTTATTTTGCTGACATTGAGATTGTTTTTCTCATTCCGATTTGAAGTCAAAGAGTTATATTTGTACACATGTTCAATTTATTAAAGTATTAATGAAATCGATTTCGGTAAAAATATATATATATGCAAAGAAAGAATCATACTTCGATTACTCGTTATATCAAACGGTGAAGTTGTTCATCGGGGAAATAAACATGTTTGATATTACCAATTTCAATTTCCGAGACCAAAAGGAGTATGCTTTATCAGGAAGTCGTAGTCTTCAATATATTGAATGTAAATGTACTTCAATAAATGAGAATCAATACAATGTCGCTTTCAACTATGAGTGTTAATGGACGTCTTGAATGCAAGCCTTTTATTAAAGGCATACCCGGCGATCTTGATTTGTTGAAACCATTACGTGGTCCGAGTATTAACTTTCATATCCCATACAACCCCTTCTCAAAGAAGCAAACACGGGGTTGGCCGGGGTATGAAATAAAACCTTAATATCGGCTTAAAAAGTTTGCATATTGTAAGATTAACATTTAACATGTAATTTTCAACAGGTTATTGCATTTTTCCAGTAAAAAATGTTTTTAAACATGTTTTATTATCGAAATATCCTTTATAAAATATTGATTAGCTTTTCCATCGCCTAATGGAATTAAGGCGGGACCACGTAATATCTCGTCGTCCTAATATACATATAAGTGCATATATCAAAATCATGTTTAATAATAATAAATACTGAAAAAGGGATCCCTTGGAAGCAACACACAGAAACAAGAGATACAAGAAGCAGCTTCTGTTTTATTGAGTCTGTTCATGAGAGGTAATGTAAAGTGCAACACCTCTCATGCCTCCGTGCATCGGCTTAAGCGATATTCTACTTTAAAGACAGTCATGATGATCCAAAAGGACCAGTTGAACTGCTCAAAGCAAACTGGTTTTGCATATTAATTATATCACATTTTTTTCAGTAACAAATGTTTTAAACGTGTTTTATTGTCGAAATATCCGTTATAAAATCCTGCTGATATAAGCTTTTCCATCGCTTAATGGAATTAAAGCCGTACTATATATACCAAGTCAACAAGTATAGGTGTGCACTCAAATTTGCATAATCAACCCCATTAAAAATATAACATAGCTGTAAACTTCTACGTCATACATGTGTTCGAACGTCATAACCTTTTATGCTTGCGATGAAGTTTAAAGTTTGACATTCATAAGAAATTCCAGAAAACCAGCAATTAACAAGATAACTGTTATCTTGTGCTTTCCATTCAACTCCATGCATTTTGTTCAATCCCATGCATTTTGTTCAATCCCATGCATTTGTGTTGTTTTTGTTTAGCTCTGTTTTACTTCGAGGATCTCAAACTATGTTAGTGAAGGAACTGTTCATACAAAGGTATCCCTACTTTATTAATACATATTTGTTGTATATTTTAAAACTTGTTTTGCTAATTTATCATTACAACTTTTTAAATATTTCCAAGAATAGAGGTGACTCAGTTTCTAACATGGTTTACAAAAATACCCAATGCTGATTGGCTATTGAGGAGTTTTCTAAAAAGCAATATAAACCTCTGACGTCACGTCCTTCAACCGTTGGAACGTCCTTTAAAACTATTTTCAACGTCGGAAAACATCCAAAACAACGATTACGTTATTTTAAGGCAACGTTAAGTTCAAACAACCAATTGAACTTGTTCGAAACACGATGAAGCTGTACATTTTCTTCGTTTGATGCTGAGAGATATACGTACAATTTACGCTGTGAGAATGTGTTTGTATTATGTTCAATCTCTCGAAAATATGCGTATAAAATACATAAAAATCCATTTCAGATAAAAAAAAAAACATTTCCAGCGGGTTTATATTGTGCGAGATCATAACCTGCTGGTTGGGACTTGAAACACCCACGGCCCTTGGTATCAATGGTCTTCAAGTCCCGCCCACAAGGTTTGATCTGGGACAATATAAACCCGCTGGAAATATTTTATTTCTTAAATATAACACATACGACAAGGTGTCGACCTATCAATAGGGTGAAAACGCAAGGTTTTACGCAAGCGTAAAATAGCTGCCTAGAGAAAATAGATTATATCTGGCTTGGAACTAGGAATAAAGTTTAACATGATAACCGATCAAGTAACGGATGTTTAAACAATATTGAAAAAATAATGTTGTCAGGAAGACGTAAACACGCCACGACAGTTTCTTTTTACCAGACACTTTCTTCACAAGTTTTACCATCAGTTCTTCCTACCAAACATTTTGAATCAATGTGGGCGACCTCGCTTCGCTCTGGTCAAATCCGTGACATGCGTTATATATTGTTTTCATATTCACCTTTGTAGCACGGCGTGCTACGTGCTAGAAGTGCACATCAGCACAGAAATACAAGTGTTCACATGTAATGGATGCGTGTTCGTTAGCGTGTGCATTACAACACAGATAAACTTTTCACTGCTACCATGTGTAATTATAAGATTGCGTTATGAAAATGAAAAACTCAAAGAAACTGTTCATTGCTACCTTACCATGTGCAATTAGGAAACCATATAAGAGCAGCTGCCGTGCCAGCAGCGAATACAAAAAAACGTGTGCTTTCAATAACTACTGCGAAAAACCGACATCAAACACTGCCATGAAATTACTCTGAAAACAAATTACTTTGCTGTGAGTGACAGCTGATCCTTTGTATTAAACACTATTATCTGGGAAAATATGCTTACAGTTCAACAATTGTTTTCTTTGTGTTTTTGTCGGAGAGTATAAAAATATAACGCTCTTTTGTAGCATGGTCACTGAAAATTCTCTTTGTAATAGCTCAGGTGTAAAGCGTTTAATTGAAAATAAGACCTGTCACAATAACAGTTAGAATAACAAGTTAGAGTATGGCAGGGGGATGAAATGGACATGCTACAACACAAACAGAGTATGGTTTCATCTCGTTGGTTAATTTAAACACTCTATCTATTATCCTGCATGCAATGACTATTACTGAACCAAAACAGTTTCTATTTTAGGGACATAGATTATACATATGAATATTCATATAATTGTTTGAAGATATTAGAAATGCTAGATAAGGATGAGATTTTCAACAAATTGTGTTATTTTATTATTTTCTAAAGCGAAGTATCAGAATTACCTCCCATATAGTTAAAACAACTTGTTTTATTATACAAACGTATTGCTTTGAACAAATTTAATTTTTGGCATTGACAAGAATTGCCCTTTCTGTCATTGTTTGACAACCGCAGAAATGTGATCACAGAAGATTGTTATTCTAAAACGAAAACATTCCAAATTTCGTAACTTTGAAATTACCTCCCTTTTCATTGAAATCAGAACAATTTTCGATAACCTATAAAGGTATGTTCCCATCATATTTGCTTTATTTTTATCACCGGCTTTGTTTACAAATGATTTTGTTGCATTGTTATTGGTCATATCTATGTCACTTTATCATTGAACCCGACTATACACAGCTTTGTATCTCGTCTATGGAAATGGCATGTATTTTTACACGGTGTCGGTGTCAGAAACAGGTTATTCAGCCCTAGCCTCGGTCACCCGGCCCGCTTCTGATTTCTTCGTTACGCTATGCTACACGGATCCAGAACCAGGGTCTGGGGAAAATAGGACGTTTAAAATTGCCCTCTCGTTTTGGGCGATTTCGGTGAGATTTTTAGAGATTCAACGACACTTTCAAAAGACATGTTTTTAAGTTAATTTAATGATATTTTCTTATTTTTAACTTATGAGTAGCAGCAAGTAACGTTAAATAGTTTAACTGCTGCATCAACAATTGACGTTGTACTTGTTTTTACAACATGACGTCACGCAAACGTCGACTTTATGAGCGTGAAAAAAACGCGCGAATAAATTGTGTTAATCGCTAGTGGGCGCTTTAATTGGCCTAATCTGCCCAGACCGATATCTGCAAGTAAGACATATGCCTGATACGGTCTTGCTGGCCGAGACTAATTCAGCCCTTACTTTTACCGAGCGGAACATGTTTACGACATTAGATGCAAAAAAAAAGAAGTTTTTTTCACAAACACGATCAAGAAAATAAGTAAAACTGAATATTTACAAATTAATATTCTATCAGATGTAGTCACTGTTGGCAACTATCACCGCGTTTGTCTGGTAAAATCGATACAAAATGTTTGTTTTATTTTTGTTACATTTGAAATGGAATCTATACGGCGCTGCTCTCTTTTTTTCACTTAAAGATTGTTAATTATCTGGCTGGAATGTAATCGACAACTCTCATTGAAATAATTACAGTTTTTATTATTACTGATATTTAACAAAAAGAGAACGTGCGTAAATCCATTGCAAGACGAACACGATCGGATTGAGTAAACCCATAAGTTCAGACTAACTATATAGAGGATATTATTGTTTTAGAGTAAATAACAGATTTTATTTCATCGAGAAGTGTGAAAACTTTATATTTTCACGAATGCGAAGCATGGGTGAAAATATTGAAGTTTGATCACTTTGAGACGAAATAAAATCTGTTAATCACGACAAAACAACAACTTTTCTTTTTATGTTATACTTTATAATCAAAATGTACTGCATTATGCAGAACGAATAAATACAATTTGACGACGACATTGGCTTAGTATGATAAAATTGCTGTTTTTAATTCATCATAACTTCTAAACTACGTAACCGATTTCAATAATCTACGACTCATTTTCTTAGTTAAGTTATTTTCAATCCAATGATATACTACATATTGTTTTGGAAAAGAAAGACCAACTGACATTTTTCACTATAAATGACAACACTTCTGAAATACTTGACCAGTTTAAAAAACTACGTTATAGCTCATTTCCATTTACAGTACTCGAATGATATATATTAAAAAGTTATTTTCTTAACAAAAAAAGACAAAGTTTTTGATATTGAAAAAAAGTAGGGTTCTGGCAGTGAAAAAATAAAACTGTTTTTCACACGTATGAAATACCACTTTTATTTCATTTCTAAAATGCACTATTTCACTGCTAAGCATATATACGTTACCTGTTGCATAAAGGCTCGAGACGTATCACTCAACACTGTCTGAAAATATTACATTATTATCCAGTGGCACACATTAATTAAATCAGACCACACGCAAAGCGATACAAATTCATAATCAGCGTGATGTGTTGAAAAGTTAACTTAAATGTTCTAATCTATGAAAAAGAAAAAGTTCGACTAAAACTTGAAAATCATCATACTCTATAGGCAATTTTGAGCCGCCTCGGAAAGAGGGAAAGGATACATTATTATCCGCCAACCCGATCTTACCTTACTATCAACTATATGCCTATGGTTCTTTTCATGTGCTCGGCGGATAGACTCCGATACACGAGACCGCTCGAAGAGTCCAAGTACATTATATATTATGGAATGCCGGTCACGACATGCTATTTGCTATTTGCTATTAGCCAATTGTCATTTACTATTTGCGTGACAGTTGCCATTTGCCAATTGCTATTTGCCAATTGCCATTTGCCATTTGCTATTTGCCAATCGCCATTTGCCAATTGCCATTTTCTATTTGCCAGTTGCCGGTAAACTATCCCTGTATCCCGGTTTATCCCGATCCCGATATCGAATCAAGAAATAACTGTAAATAACTGTATGAAAAATGCCATTTGCTATTAGCCAATTGTCATTTGCTATTTCCGTGACAGTTGCCATTTGCCAATTGCTATTTCATTTTTGCCAATTGCCGGTAAACTATCCCTGTATTCCGGTTTATCTCGATTCCGATATCGTAATATATTATCGAACAAGAAATAACTGTATGAAAAACAGTTTTTTATAAGTAATATTTAAGGATAGAATAAGTTATTTTGATCTTTTATCTGGTTGTAAAAAATAACAGCAACATACAAATGGCAAAATAACAAATGGAACAAGTAACAATTGATACGTAGAGGATTTTACATGAGTACTCATTCCTTATTAAATTTATTAAACGAGTTGTCAAAATGATATAATTTTGCCGAGCATTATATTATTTTTGCTAACGAGTTTAATAAATTCAATAACAAATGAGAACGAATGTTAGATTCTATTTATCACGTAACTCACATATCGACTTTTATTTCATTTTGCCTGTCGCTTTACACATGAACACGCGAAACCGACATAAACCGTGGGAATTGGATCATAGTCATTATCTATTGTTTTTTTACAGCGCATACTAGGCTTATTTGCATACTTATATAATTTGTGGTATACCGAAAATATAGAATGGTGTTATTCCACTCCAACACCGTAAGTTATGTGATAAATGGCAAATATCAAATGGCTAGTCGTCCATAATATATCGCTTGACTCAAGCAACATGAGCAAAATGTCAGCAAAAAGCAGGCAGCTAAAAATAAAAGGCGATGTACATTTCGCGTGTTTGACATGTGAATATCGAACTTTCCAAATATAAAAGTAATTTAATCTATGGTGAATTTAATTGTGCGATGACCGGACAGGCTGTGGACCCTATGATGACGTATACCTAAAGTCCAAAAGGACTGTGACATTGTGCGATAACCGGACAGGCTGTGGACCCTATGATGACGTATACCTAAAGTCCAAAAGGACGGTGACGTTTGATGTTTGTCTGCAATCTTGTCTTGTCGTGCCTTCAATAGTTTGTTCTCTTGTTGCTCTGGCTTCTGCCAAGTCAGTGAGTACCTTTTTTATGGCTTTCTAGGCTACTGTTTTTTTGTATTATAATACACGAGCATCTTTGTGTTTTACTTATATTTCCTATTAATGCTGCCTTGTTGGTTAGAGAATAGTTCATGGCGGGGATTTCTTTATTAACACTGTCCCGTTTTAATGGGATGACAGTAGGGTAAGTGTGAAGGTTTGGTGCACCCTAGAACCTGGTTTAAACACCTAGCGAACTTTTTTTTGCCACTGACCGTTCCAAGGCGGTAGCCCTATTGTCAACCCATTTGTGTTTGTGATGTCTTATTTGGCCTTTTATTCATCTTTAAAGTTGTTCTTTGTTTCTGTGTGTGTTTGTGGTTGACTATCGTCCTTGAGTGCTACTTTTCCTGTTCGATTTTTATATCTATATTGCATGTCAGGTAGTTTCCGACTCCTGCCAGTTTGTAATCCAGTCTGTATTAGGTAATCAAAGCAATGAGCGAAATTGATCAAAAGCCAGACTTGCGGAAGGAAATAATCAGCGGTGTTAACTTCGCATTAGAGAAGTTATCTAATTGCAAGACCTCGGGAAATAAGGCCTTAGTATAAAACTTTATATGGCACAAACTAATTAAAGCTCATTTGGCTTAAACTTGCATGAACATATAGGGTTTTGATATGTTCTAATCTATAAAACAGAACAAGCGCACTGTGTGTTTCATAATCGATGTAAAACAGTATCATATAATAGAAACACATCTCTTCGAATGCTATTACAAATATGTCATATGAGATATGTAAATGTGTAGGCAGACGACATAACTGAATTGTCTCTCGGGGTCCCGAAACCTGTTACTACCTTAATTTTCATGTATATACTTACAATGTTAATCTGTCTATGACTGCCGAATACATAGATAGTATTTAATTGCTAGGATCGAGTATAGGGAAATCCTTCACGAGATGTTGTGCGAGTGGTTCTTTCCATGAACGAGCGGATGGAGTGAGTGTAACAAAAGCACGCCTACCATGGAGTGAAGTTTTTACACACAGTAGATAAATAAAGTATACTTAAAGCAAAAAGAAACACAACTTTTTTAAGGTCAGTTATATAAGTAATTTTGCTTTTTCAAATAATCTATTGTTAATTTTCCAGTGACTGAAAATCGTCAGCGATACCTCCATATTTTTTTTAATTGACAATTACTGTTGTGTAAAACGTGAAATACAAAATTTAACGTTTGGGTCCTGGAATGTGTATTCAGATACACTAGCCATTTTCTGCATACATTATATCGCGAGTCATCATTTATCGAGAATCCAGGATTTTTGTCAAAGTTGGTAAATGTTGTCCTGATGCCACGTTTACGTAAAGATCAACGTGAAGACGTCGTCAGGTAGCCGATGAACGGAATTTCGGAGCGTACGGTATCTGTCCATCTTGGTGTTCATAAATGCATTATAATAATAATATTTCAACGTCTGAGAGAGACTTTATTGACCAACAACAGTCCTAAACATGGACGTCCAGGTATTACGTCACGTCAAGAGGACGTGCATTTTCGTCTCAAGCAGCTACGTCAGCACTTCAAGACCCAGTGCCCGCGTTATATGACGTAACGCTTGGTTTCGCTTATGAACCTTTATCTGACACTCAGATTCTCAGAAAACTAGTATATATATGAGACCTCTACTGCGTACTGAATTAAAAATTATTATTTTAAGTTAAATGCACGCCAAGGTATTTGATTATTAATACAGAGTTGCATTTCTTTTTTCCTTTGGTATACTTGTTACATGATTTTAACCGAAACGATTCGTTTTATTGAACTTTGTCAGCAGGCGCCGTCATTGTCAGCACTACTTCATTGACGTCATGACCCAACGTCACCGTTCGTTAAGTTTGTGTTCGAAATAAGTTATTACTATTTAGCGATTATGATTTTTCTTTATTTATATAACATATTAGATAATGGCGGGGATTTCTTTATTTACACTGTCCTGTTTTAATGGGATGACAGTAAGGTAAATGTAAGGTTTGGTGCACCCTAGAACCGGTTTAAACCCCAGTGGCCTACTTTGCCACTGACCGTTCCAATGCGGTAGCCCTATTGTCAACTCTTGTGTGTTTGTGATGTCGTTTGCATTTATTATTACTTTTGCCTTCTTGTTTGTCTGCTTGCGTGTTTGTTTCTGTGTTTTGTGGTTGACTGTTCTCCTTGAATGCTACTTTTTCTGTCCGATCTTTTTTTATATTTCTTTATACACTGCCTAGTTTATATGTCTACATAAATAAATCTCATTTGAACAGTATTCGCGAAAATAATTTACAGCAACAAAATAGTACTGTACAAATGTACCAGTAAGTGTATATGTTAGTGTCCTATTATCTTTCATCATTCCTTAATCGTAATTATGTTCATCACAAACATGTTTCTGATAGGAAATGAGTATATATGTTTCTGATAGGAAATGAGTATATCATAGTTTTTAATTAGTGTATGGAATTATACCACTTTGCGATATTTTGTATCAACTAACACGTTTCAGGCATCAGTATACTCCCGCTTTCACAAAGTGAAGTGGGGCTATATAGGAATCACGCTGTCCCCATTGTCCCGTCGCGTCGCGTACCATATGTTTGTCCTGTCGCGTCGCGTCGCGTCGAGTAGCACATTTTTAATACTTGCATATCTCAAACACTTTTGAATGGATTGTTACCAAACTTCCTATACTTATAACAACTGAATACCTTATGTCCCTCTACATCACCCATCATTGATTACCATTTATTGCAGAATTACGGCGCTTTGTTCGACTTAGAATTTTCCACTCTAATATTGTACATGTTAACACATTTTTTCTCAAACATTTTCAAATAGGTTGATCCCAAACGTCATGTACACATAACAACTGATGATCTTATGTCCCTGTACATCACCCATCATTGATTGCCTATTTATTGCAGAATTGTGGCCCTTTGTTTGACTTAGAATTTTCCACTCTAATATTGACATGTTAACACATTTTTTCTCAAATATTTTCGAATTGATTGTTCCCAAACTTAATTTACACATAACAACTGATGATCTTATGTCCCTGTACATCACCCATCATTGATTGCCTAATGTATTACAGAATTATTCACCTTTGTTTCACTTACATTTTTTCACTCTAATAGTGTATAATTACCTGTTAACACATTTTTTCTGAAACATTTTCGAACTGATTGTTCCCAGATTTCATGTAAACATAACAACTGATTACCTTATATCCTTCTACAACACACAATGTTGATACCCAATTTATTACAGAATTATGGCCCTTTATTTAACTTAGAATGTTTCACTCTATAAAGAACTTCATGTGGATTTCACATTAACACTTTTCCTGGATTGTTATGACACCTGACATACAGTTCACACGTGATGATATGATGTGTCTCTGCGGTTATCGTTTTTTGATTCTGCATATTTGTTTACAGAATTTAATATGGACCGTTGTTTTACTTAGAATTTTATTTAGAAAACAACAGACGAGTCAATAGTGATAAATAATATATATATTGTCCTTCCAGACAAAATCTCCTTATACTATTTTGATTTATATTATATTAACACGTGCTACGCGGACGACAGTAATTTAGTAGTATCATTGTAGGGCATGCTATAAATATCTTGATGGCCTTTCCATAATGGCTTTGCCATTTTAATTAATTGATAATATAAAAGTGTTACAACATGAGACCAAGGGATCATGAATGTTAACTTCTAAATTTTCATCATACAAAAAGAAAAGGTAAGCGACATTGTTTACCTAATGAATTGTCATATTCAGTTTTAAGCATCCGTAGCCGAGTGGTCTAGCACGCTCTCGCCTTTCACCGTTATCAACACGGAGTAGCGTCTCAGTTCGCTTGCGGTGGTTGGAGGTTTGAGTTAAGAAATAAAATATTTCCAGCGAAATCAATACCTGGTTTATGTATCATGAAACATATTTTGTCGAGAGATTGCACAAAATACAAAAAAAATCTCACGAATTACATTGTTTGCCTATCTCTCAACATCAAACGAGAATAATATACAGCTTCATCCTATTTAAATATATTGTTGCTGGAACATAGCGTCGCTTAACATAACGCATTTCATTGCGTTGTTGCTTTGCATCTGACGTTTAAAATGACGTCTCAATGGTTAACGTGTTTTCTGGCGTTTAAAATGACGTCTTAACGGTTGACTTACATGACGTCAGAGGTTTATATAACATTTTTTTTAGACCACCCCAATAACAAATCAACACTGAGTATTTTAATAAACCATGTTATATTACTGTTTATGACCCAGGACATGTGGATGGCCTTCCTTTCGCCCCTATATGCTGACCTTCCCATGACCTTTAGTATGAAGGATAGGCGTATCCTGCAGATTCAGTTCCCTTTTTATGTGTTTAAGATTATATCACCACAGAAGTGAGGTCAACACGTAGTTCATGGACCTTTTTTTAAGGTCATAAACCTACACTAATAGAGAGATTATAACAACAAGTGTCCTATCCGCAAAGCTGCCGTGGAATCAAATAAATTCTCTGTAAGTGACAGTTTACTACCGATGAATAAACAGTATAATCTGGAAATGTATGACAACAGTTCAACCTCCGGTCGCAAATGTTGTCTTAGGTTTTACTAACACTATTATAGTTATATGACGACAAACAATGAATGAAGTGTCAGGAATATTGAACAGACGCTGCATACATGTATTTTTACTAATATGTATTAGTCCAGGGACATACATGGGCATACTCCTATACGCCCGTGCGTATAAAATCAGAGTTGGTTGTCGGAAAAATGAAAAAGCTAAAAATGCCATAAAAAATGAAGCCGAAGCGGGGTTAGGGTGTGGGGTAAATCAAAGAAAAACGAGTGACTCTAGAGAATTAGAACGACACCCACTTCCCACATCCTACACCGTGCGTATAGCCAACATGCCCCTGGTTACGATTTATTTTTATATTTGATGTAATGGATTATTGCACATTTCGGATAAAAGACACGGAATCTGTGCCAGGAACAATTATTTTGCCAATTAGAACACGTTTATCATACTAAATGATAATGTTTGTATTTTCACGGAAGAGTACCTCCCAATGAATAAGTGAAAACTCTCGCGAGCCGGTTTTCTTGTAAATACTTTCGTCATATGGTCGACTGAACTATGTATGAACTACGTATCAGTTTAAGTAGAAGGGTTAGTTCGGTCATAAATCTTATATAAAATAACATGAGTATAAACTGCAAAGCCGACCATTTACTTATGCTAGTTATTATTATTTTAACATCAATATCGGTATAATGGCGCTCGGTGTATGCTTAACTCTTACTCAACTACACATATATAATGGACTGTTCTTTCTTTGAATTAAGACCATTCCATTTATGTGACAAATGGGTGTTTTGGGGAAAATAATTGATCGGCAGCCGGACATTGTAAACCCTGATCAGCCTTTACTCGCAGGCTGATCTGGGTTTACAATGGACGCACGGGCTATTATAGTCGTGCTTAGCGGGTGAAGGCTTAAGTTCCGTTTGCATCCACTTGTTTTCCTATCCCCATTAAAACGGATTTTAAATCGTCTAATCTATTGTCTACGATTGTTAATTCGCCCATTGGAATGGAAGTAAAACATATTACTTTGAATTAACTGTCATATATTTTTAATAACGAAATAATTTACCAAAAGAGATCGTGCTTATTTCATTGCAACATGAACCTGATCGGATTGTGCAAACATATGTTGCAGCTAAAGTATATAACCCTTTTTAAAAACAAGCATTCAAAAACACGAAATAATTACAAGTATATATAGAAGCAAAGGACACAATAAAAAATAAATGGGTTGACAACTGGCTCAATGGTTAACGACGTTGTGTTGTAAACCTTCGCCTCTCACAGCTGCGGGTTCGAATCCCACTGCGAGTACGACTTGTAAGTGAGGAAGTGTCGATTCTTACGGATGGCAGAAGGTGTACAATATTGGTTTTACCCCGGAAAAGTGGGTGGTCGGCCTTTACCACAAAAAATCGACCGTTATATATAACCTTGCCTGTGTTGAAAATGACAAACAAACAAACATACAAACTAACAAACGCGACAACTGGCTGACCGCATTGGCATGGCCGCCGGGTTTTAAGGACTATCGGTCAGCCATCTTTGAAAAAAAATCCAAAATGGATGGGGTATGATTAATTGAAATATTCATCCAAATGCATATTATAGGCATGAACATTGTCAATGATATAATAGATGACATTAATGCAACACTATTGATGTGAACATAATATCAGAAACAATATTTCTTTGGCAGTAATAGTGCCCTTTATATTCGAAAAGTTTAGTGCAATTTTACTCTAAGATGTTTTGTTTTTTATGTTAAATAAATGTGTCCATAGAATTGTCCATTTATCTAAAAATGGCACACGAGACATCATTTCTAAATTAAATACGGCATGTTATCACATCATCCACATTTCAAAGTCAATCATTGTAAAAAAAAACAAGCTATTCTTTCGATGACATGTACATTCAAAATAATCTTAATGCTATAGTATGGTGGCACTGACGGGTTTTAATTGTCAAACTATTATAAATGGTAACTATATTTTTGGATGTATTAAATACAACTGAGTGACTGTTGTGATAAGAAACATGGCAACACAAGAGTAATTTATTATTATATTCCTATAAAAACAGCACAAACTAAATAATAACTTATGAATACGATCAAATTACCTGTTTATCCGAATGTTTCACCATACAGCATGTTTCAGTTTACAATTCACCTGCATGCTTTTCATGTGTATCATGTGCGTGTGTTGAAGGCACATGGCGTATAACGAAAATCTACATTTTTAGCAATGGTGTACTTCGAATTTTGGATGATGTGATAACATGGCTTACTTTATTTAGATATGATGTCTCGTGTGCCATTTTTAGATAAATGGACAATTCTATGGACAAATTTATTTAACATAAAAAACAAAACATCTTAGAGTAAAATTGCACTAAACATTTCAAATATAAAGAGCACTATTTCTGCCAAATAAATATTGTTTCTGATATTATGTTCACATCAATAGTGTTGCATTAATGTCATCTATTATATCATTGACAATGTTCATGCCTATAATATGCATTTGGATGAAAATTTCAATTAACCATACCCCATCCATTTTGGACCTTCTTTTAAAAGATGGCTGACCAATAGCCCTTAAACCAGGTATTAGGACGCACTAGACCCCAGTCTTACTATTCTACTCCCACTAAAACGGGACAGTGTAGATAAAAGATTTGCCAGCGAATACCTCATTTTAACAGACTAGACTGCATTTACTAGTCGATAAAAATAAATCACAAAGCTTATCCATGTTTATATGAATGCAAAAAACACAAGCCTAGGTATCCACAAAATAAGTACGAGTGCACAACCACGTAGCACCATCAGGAACAGTTAAGAGAACAGACTGAAGATAAACAATAAACGTTAATATCTTTTTCAGAATATACACTGAGGGGAAAATGTTTAGGAAGTTTTTTTTAGATGAAATAATACTGTATACAAGATATACTGACATTTTGGAACTTTACGGGCTTGACCACTACCGTCATTTATTCGTTACGTCATTAAGATATCGACTGTTATTGATGTGTGTTTAATAAAAGATTGTGTCTATGGCAGTAGTTTCTTGATGTTACAACCAAAAATGTAGCATTTTCATGGTGCAACAAAAACTTGCTAAACCCTTTTCCCTCAGTATAGGTGGTTGTTACCAAACGTTCTACCATATTTCGGGTCATCGCGCAATCCAAGATGAATCCTATGAAATATTGTATCTGAAATATTAGCTTTGTTGAGTTGGAATTTCTTTAGGAAAGATTGTGTTAACCATAGTAGAAAGAAAAGTATTGTTGATGTTCAAAGTATTATCAAATATGCCGATAAGCGTTAATAAAGGAATGGATACATTACATGGTCCCGCTTTAATTCCATTAAGCGATGGGAAATCTTATATTAGCAGGATTTATAACGGATATTTCGACAATAAAACACGTCTAAAAACATGTTTTACTGAACAAACATGTTTAAAATTACCTATTACATGTTTTAATTTTACAGTATGCAAACTTTTTAAGCCGAAATTAAGGTTTTATTTCATACCCCAGCCAACCCCGTTTTCGCTTCTTGGAGAAGGGGTTGGATCGGGTATGACAGTTAATACTCGGACCACGTAATGGACATCTGCCTGAATATCCGGAGTAAGACTCGATATGAAATCTCTTTCACAGCATTACGAAAAGGAATCTGAAACACGAGATGTACAAGTCTTACCCATTGGGAAACAACATATGTATGTATAAACAGAAGCTCCATACGAGATAAAAGATAGCTTTGAGTTGAAATATAAGTGCTTGATAGCTTTTTTATCAAGTTCACGTAGAGTGCTTGTCAAAACTGCAGTTAGTGAAAAATGCAAAACACCTCGCTTTATTTCATGTAGTTTTTGATTACTGCACGTATGTATGCAGCATTTAAAGCCAGAAGATTACTTAAAGCTACAGAGTCCCTAATTTAACTGGTAATAACTCATGAATATGAATGAGTCACGTGTGGTAACATCGATAAATATACGGCTTCAGAATATGTGATAAAAAAACAATAATTGCCCGGAACGGGATTTGAACCGCAGCCTTGCGCTTTTAAGTTTTGTAGGATGTACGCTGAACCACTAGACCACGGCTATTCATTGGTATGGTGTAGCATTTTTAACACTAAATAGGCATTGCGTAATAACTAGCGCGCACACACAAACTCATCAAGTGCTAAATAACAAGTACAAGTCGAGATATGGTTGTTTTGAGGTGAAGTATTAATTTCATATTGATAACATACAGTATTACAACAGGCAATGTTAATTTACACGTGCGACAATATGGACTATATATTTATTGACCTCTCTTCAGTTGCGTTCAAATATGTATCTTGCCTCATAATAAATGGTAGTTAGTATAGTAGTTTCTCAAGTAGCGTTATAGTTCACTGGATAGAGCACCTGAATTGAAATCAGAAGGTCGTGTATTCGAGCCCCGAAAGAGGCTAACCTTTTTCTTTAAAAATTACTGTTACCTGTGTATAGGTACGATTTGCACTGGTCGATGTATATACAGTAAATGATTTCATGCGCTATATTTGTTCGCTTAAATACCCGATTTCAACATGAGCTGGTGAACATGAAGTTGCAAATAAGGACACGCCTACAAAAAAGAAATCGATTGATATTGAGACTGTGCAGCTTTAATCATCGAGTAAATGAGGTATTCCAAAGTCTAGACTAGCAGAAGGAAATAATTAGCAGTGTGTGCTTGAACTCAGAGAAGTTCTTATATTACTAGCCCTTGGGAAATAAAGCCTTTGTCAAAAATCGCAGTCGGAGAAAAACTAATGATACTAAAGTTCATTCGGCTTAAACGTGCAAGAAAGTGTAAGCTTTAAATATGTTCTAATATATAAATCACAGTTTATGGTATGTAGATATTGAATAAATGAATATTGAACCTATTCGGCTTATACTTACAAATCGTATACGTTTTCCTTAAAACAGAGAAAGTACATTGCACGGGGTGTATATATCGAATGACTCAATCAACATGTAAAGTAAACTATAGAGTCCAAAGTAAACGAAATTAGTGCAAGCAGATAGAAATAAAAGACGAGACATATTTAGGGCAAATATGAATACCGCGATTGCATGACATGTAATTTGCAATGGCCGCCATTTTGTATTCATCGATGAAATGAGGCATTTACAAAGGCCAGACTTGTGGAAAGAAATAATTGGCAGCGTTAACATCAAGACAACAAAATAGGTATAAAAGTCGAACTGGCCTAATATTCATCAGACTTTTGAGCACAAGATTCGAACTCAACTCAAAATCTCATTTTTTTAATTTCAAATAAAAACAATTTTACAAGCAAATTACTATATTTACTTACAGAAACGAGTAATTTTAAAGGTAATTTAACAGAAAATGTCTGAATATCACAATTCTTACACATACTTTAACAATAACAAGGGGGAAATGAGGCCAAGTATGAGACTCCACAAACATATAATGGTGGAGCCATGAAACTGTCAGTGGCAAAACCTCCGTTGTATATTTTACTGGGTTGTAGGCTGCATCAAACCTCGGTCTTATCTAGTGTTCTCCAAATAAAACGGAACAGTGTAAACAAAGAAATCTCTGCTAGGCTATAACCTCTAACAAACTTGGCAGCATTAATAGGCATGTAAATACAACACAAAGATGATTATGTATATATGATTATAAAAGCGAACAGAAAGAACAAAGCGAGTTCTCAATGATTTGGCTGAACAAACTATTAAGGGCATGACAAGAGGACAAGATTGGACAAACATCAACGGTTACCATGGCTTTAAGGATAAACGTCATAAAAGGGTCCACAATATGTCCGGTCAAAGGTCTTTAATTGCACTGTCCAATAGTTGCAAGTTTGTTTTATAAGCCCGTTTGAAAACAAACTATGACATCAAAGTGTGGTGTCACATAGGTAAAGCAATTGTGTTTCGTGTAGTATGAATCATTATTCATAATAAACACTCAACAATTAATTAATAAATAATGATAAGGTGGATCCTTTGGAAGAAACAAACACAATCAATGTAATAAAGTAGCAAACTCGATTTCATTGAGTCTGTTCATGAGAGGTACTGTGTAACACCCCTTTGTCACATAAATGGAATGATCTTAATTCAAAGACAGAACAGTCCATTATATATATGCTGCGGGTTAGGGTTAACAATTTCCAAAGGCCTGAATCATTACTCATTATACCTGTGGTAATGTGGTCGCTTTCACTTCTTGTTCCTAATTACATTTAATGAATTCCTTTACAAATGACATCAAACAAACGTCAATTCGATATCATTCAATACGCTGGTATGACAAAAAAGGTAACCGTAACGTTAATATCAACTTTCAACAGCTTGTACTCAGATTAATTTGGAGAACAAACCTACACGTATGTTTTGTATACACACCGTCTCACGATTTGTACCACGTATGTTTAATAAGACAGCAAGACATTTATTTAACGTCTTGTTTTTCATAAATTATAGCCATTTTCCATAAACGTTATTTAGTTAACTAGACAATCGAAAGTAAAATGAACTAGTTAAGAGCAAAATACTACTTTCGTTTCCAAGGGTAATATTTTATATTGCTAAATTGAGAATATATATGATACATTTCGTTCCGCAGTGTTTATGAAACACTTTCTAACATTATTAATGAATTATGTCGCAAATTTCACGGGTAAAAAGCGCTAGCAAAGGTTTTATTCTGCCGATGTTTAATGAGCAGAAAATCAAGTTTCAATGATGACAATAATGATGGGTTATTCGATTTGTAGTGCGATAAATGCACAAGTTCTTCCGCGTAACAATATTGCGCTACTTTGGGAGCGCAATATGGTTAATGCGGATGGACGAGTGCATATATCCCAATACAAATCTAATAATCTTTTTATTGCATACGCATTTCTAAATTAGAGAGAATAAAATAGATTGTAACATTTAATTTTCACCAAAAACATTTATTTGAAACAAACATATTGTCATAACATAATTGGAATTTTCACAATAAAATCAACATTGTTTACATCACGTGATATACCTTCTTTGACAAGAACATGAAATTGTACCAATTACGAACGCGTATACATTACACACCCAATATGACTTTATACACATCAATATCGGCGAATATTGATAATTGAATGTTGTTTAACGGCTCATCAACACAGTACAGGTTATTTAGAGCCGCCCCAGAGAGAGGGGAAGGATACATAGGAATCCGGGAACCTGCCCTACTCTTATTATCGAATAGATTCCTATGGTTCTTTAACGTGCTCGGTTGATAGACCGATACACGGGACCGCCCGGTTTACGTCCCCATCCGACGGACGAGGCTAAGGAAAAGTGTCTTGCCCAAGAACGGCGAATATTGACATTTCCTGTAAAATATTGAAAGTAAACGGACGTATGCAATAAATGAAAATATGGTTCATGAGTGCCAATGAACTGTTCATGTTACTAGCACACCGGCAGAATGGCTCAAGAAAATCGTCAGTTGTATAATTTGTAAATAAAAAGGTATAAACTTTGGTCGATGACACTAAATGGTTCATGATTTACAGCTTTGCTAATGAACATATTGAGAGTAAAACAAATCAAAACAATCTACCGAACAATAATCTAGAATCCTTTTTTGCCACTGACCATTCCAAGGCGGTAACCCTATTGACAACCATGTTATGTGGTGTGTGATGTCATATATCTTGCATTTTATTTATTCTTGTGTCTATGCGTGTTGTTGGTTGACTGTAGTCCGTGTATGCTACATTTCCTGTTTGACTTTGTTTATGTACTTTCATAACTCTTGCCTTGTGTATTGTCCTTTTCATTGAACACTTAATTTGCTCTTAGTTGTGGTACAGTGCGGAACTACGGTGCCATTGCGTATGGGTGATGAGATTTTTATATTGCCATTGTTTACATTTTTTTAATTTCTCACATGTTTACATGTTCATAACCGCAGTATGTTCCAAGACATGTATATTAATGTCAATGCCCTGTTTATTGCATACTTATTTGCAAGCTCTGTTTACTTTCAATATAACAGAAAACGTCAATGTTCGCTCATATTGAAGTTTATATTGACGTGTTATAAAATCAGTGTACTGGAACTACTGTTTTGTATTCGTTAGGTTTTGTTACAATTCGCAATTCGTTTCACAAGAAGTTTGCCATGTGATGTAAACAGTATAGTATTATTTTTTTGTTTCATTTTGAGAAAAAATCACGCGATGTTGCAACAATATGTTTGTTTCAAATAAATGTTATTAATGAAAATTAAATGTTATTACATATTCGTTTTTATATTAAAAATGCGTATGCAATAACAAGGTTATTAGATTAGTATTGGCATATATGCACTCGTTTTGCCGCGTATAAATATCCTACTGTCGCGCAATATGATTAAGCGGAATAACTGGTGCATATATCCCAATAAAAACATAAAAACCTATAAATATCATACCTTTTTTACTTTTTTGAAGTTTTACATTCATGTTTGTGTTTAGGAGTATTACTATGATACAAAGCTCGATACAACGTTCAGGCGTTATAGACACTTATATTTACATGAAAACAACACGTTTCTACCAAAGGTATGTCCATATTAATGACAGTCACTTATGTTTCACACATATCCATTAAAGAGTTTACATTAAAGTTTTATATTCAATTGTTGGTCTATTTCTCAGGCACCAGAAGTCATATAACATTAAAACGTCAGTGACTGTCATTCCGAAGTTATGGGATTGAAACTCGCATCCGTTTTAGGGTATACTATTGTTCAATAAATCGGTGTGCCTTCTTATGTTGCTTTGTCGATCACAGGTAAAGAAATGAAAACGGTTCGCTATAAAACTGCATACGGGTTTCCAGTCGTGTTTCAGTAGCTTGAATTTGGTAATAAAACAAACGTTAAACCACTCCCATTTTAGGTACACGCCCACCAGCATAATGTACGCAATTATAGTAGCTTTAAACAAACAGTTATATGCACAAATCGTGGAATTCAACTTTGTGCCGGATGATGAGGACAGTCCTCCAAAGCGTCAGTTTGTAGTGAAGATATTGAAATATTAGATGTAGGTTTTCCATTATTTGTGATTTTTGATCACAGTTTTATATCAAGTACAACTTAAATGTTGTTGTTTTTTCTTTCATAAAAAAGTACAAAGTAATGTAGAGCTATACCTAAATAATAATAATCAATGTAACATGTTATTCAGTATTTCATATCATCACAAAAGTATTCCTGATAAAGGGAAAAGTAGTTTACGGGGTTTGTCTCGGGTGACTGTGATTGACTGCTCTTCATTTGTTTTATATTAGTATTTGCATTGTTTGAGGCAAATGCGTGATTGTATACATTGTGTAAGGAGGAAAGCCGGAGATTTAAGGACCTCCGTAATGTTGCATGATTTCATTACCTCCCATGAACAGACTCAATAAAACGAGGCTGCTTATTTTTTCTCTTGTTTGTGTTTGTTGCTTCCAAGGGATCTCCTTTTCAGCATTTATTGACATTCACACTAGCTTTTGTTTAGTTCTGTTTGGCGCAGTAAAAGTCGCCCCGACTACAAATCAATAGTGTTATTACTTACTGGTCTTTGGGATCATCAAGCCCAATCGTTGTGGTAAAGTAAAATATCGCTTAAGCCGGTGCTAGGAGGCGTGAGAGGTGTTGCACTTTACATTACCTCTCATGAAAAAAACTCAATAAAACCGAGTCTGCTACTTTTATCTCTTGCGTGTGTTAGTTGCTACCCATTTTCAGTATTTATTGACATTCACATGCACTAGCGTTTGTTTAATGCTTAGTGGCCACCGTAAAAAGTCGCCCCTACTACAAAGCTACGTTTATCTCTTGTTTGTTTTTGTTGCTTCCATGCG
The DNA here is from genome assembly GCA_037043455.1 of Cyrtodaria siliqua. Taxonomy (NCBI): domain Eukaryota; kingdom Metazoa; phylum Mollusca; class Bivalvia; order Adapedonta; family Hiatellidae; genus Cyrtodaria; species Cyrtodaria siliqua. The sequence continues at coordinate 171,252 of JAWPHD010004810.1, forward strand.
ATCCCCTTTTCAGTATGTATTGACATTCACACTAGCATGTGCAAGCAGATAGACATAAAAGACGAGACATATTTAGAGCAAATATATATATACCGCGCTTGCATGACATGTAATTTGCAATGGCTTCAATTTTGTATTCATCGATGAAATGAGGCATTTCCAAAGGCCAGACTTGTGGAAGGAAATAATTGGCAGCGTTAATGGGTAAGACAACAAAAGTAGGTATAAAAGTCGAACAGGTCCAGTATCATCAAACTTTTGAGCACAAGAATCGAATTCAACTCAAAATCTCATTTTTTTTTAATTCCGAATAAAAACAATTTTACAAGCAAATTACTATATTTACTTAAAGAAACGAGTAATTTTAAAGGTAATTTAACAGAAAATGTCTGAAAATCACAATTCTTATCCATACTTTTGTGTTGATGGGGTTTGCATAAAAATGAGATTTTGTGTCTGAGACTGATCGAATCTTGTGCTCAAAACTGATGAATTTAGGCCCAGGAAGTGTAACATTCGTATAGCACAGACAACCAAACACACGCCTACAAAACGAATAACATTAACAATAACAAGGAAAAAAGAGGCCAAGTATGAGACTCAACAAACATATAATGGTGGACAAAAAGGGAACCGCCCTGGTACAGTCAGTGGCATAAACTCTGTCGTATGTTTTACTAGGTTCTAGGCTGCATCAAACCATTATCTATAGTGTCATCCAAATAAAACGGAACAGTGTAAATAAAGAAATCTCTGCTAGGCTATAACCTCTAACACACTTAGCAGCATTAATAGGCATGTAAATATAACACAAAGATGATTATGTATATATGATTATAAAAGCGAACAGAAAGACACAAAGCGAATTCTCAATGATTTGGCAGAACCCGGAGCAACAATAGAAAAAACTATTAAGGGCATGACAAGAGGACAAGATTGAAGACAATCATCAACCGTTACGTTAGATTACGGAATCTCCTATATGTCAGTGTGGCAGCATTGAAAATACACACCACTTCTTCATTAATTGTCCTCCTTATGACAACATCCGCACGCAACAGTTGAATATACAAACACCTCTTTGCAACGTTTCAATACATACAATTCTATTTGGAAATCAATCGCTCTCATTTAAAACAAATGCGTCTATCTTCCAAGCCGTGCATAAGTATATAATCTCGACTAAAAGGTTTTAATAGCTACTACGTTCTTACCCTGAGTAATGATAGGGAGCTGTAACCAATAATTTCTACTTAATTGAACAGAGACTGACTATAGTCATGACGTTGATGCATGCTCTCTGCTCCTCTCCATGATCGCCGTTCTTTGTTACCCAGAGATTCATTTTTCCTCAAATATCAACACTCTTCTTTTATATTTTTTGCTACTAGTATGTGTGATGAGCAACTACAAAAAAAACGTCATTATTATGCAAATTAAAAATTACCATCCTAAGGAAAGGAATTCTATAAGCAGTTTTGCTTTCATTCTAATCATATTATATGTTTTGTACAATTACATACGTAATGTTGTAAACTTTTGAAAAATAAGACATGTTTAAACCAACCGTTACCATCGCTTTAAAAGGGTCCACAATGTCTTTTATTGCACTGTCCAATAGTGTCAAATTTGTTTTATACACTCGTTTGAAAACAATTGAATTGAATGTTGTTTAACGGCTCATCAACACAGTATAGGTTATTTAGAGCCGCCCCAGAGAGAGGGGAATGATACATAGGAATCCGGGAGCCTGCCCTGCTCTTATTATCGAATAGATTCCTATGGTTCTTTAACGTGCTCGGAGGATAGACCGATACACGGAACCGCCCGGTTCGTTTGAAAACAAACCATGACATCAAAGTGTGATATCACATAGGTAAAACAATCGTGTTTCATGTAGTATGAATCATTATTCATAATAAACACACAATAATTAATTAATAACTACTGATAAGGAAGATCCTTTGGAAGAAACAAACACAACCAATGCAGTAAAGTAGCAAACTCGATTGTATTGAGTCTGTTTATGAGAGGTAATGTATAAGACCCCTTTGTCACATAAATGGAATGGTCTTAATTCAAAGAAAGAACAGTCCATCATATACATGTTGCGGGTTAAGGGATAACAATTTCCAAAGGCCTGAAGCATTGCTGATTATACCTGTGGTAATGTGGTAGCTTTCATTACTTGTTCCTAATTACATTTAATGAATTCCTTTACAAATGACATCAAACAAACGTCAATTCGATATCATTCAATACGCTGTTATGACAAGAAAATAGCTATAACCTTAAAATTAACTTTTAACAGTTTGTACGCAGTATGTTTTGTCATGTATGTTTAATAAGACATAACTTATAGCCATGTTCCATAAACGTTAATATCTAGACAATCGAAAGTAAAATGAACTCGTTAAGTGCAAAATACTACTTTCGTTTCCCAGGAGGGTTATATTTTATATTGCCAAATTGAAAATATATATCTAACATTAATAATGAATTAAGTCGCAAAGTTCTTCCGCGTAACAATACTACGCTCCTTTAAGAGCGCAATATATGGTTAATGCGGAAGGACGAGTGCATATATCCCAATAGAAAAACTAATAACCTTTTTATTGCATAAGTAATTTTAAATAAGAACAATAAAATACGTTGTAACATTTAATTTTCACCAAAAACAATATTTGAAACAAACATATCATTACATCATGGGAATTTTTCAGCTCTTATATGGCTTTAGAATATGTCTATGGTTAACAGACTGTGAATCATGTAGCCGACAATAATCATGCATTACAACTTCAATTCCTAGGGAACCCGTCTAAAAAACTTGAATGGTATAAACACATATTTTTCAATGTTCAAAGCTTGCCGTTTTATTGCCTCGAATGACGTTTTCGTAGAGCAGTCTGAAATGTTTACATATGCGTTAAGATTGAGGAGACCTAAGTACGTATTATTTGTGTAGTAAAATAGTCCCGATTAAAACTAAATTGTTTTCATGCATTATTTCAAATCTTGCAACATCTAATTTGCAGATACATATTCTGAAAATTATCTTTACACAAGAAATAAATAAGTTTCAGGCAAACATATTACAATTTAACAGGTTTTACCACAATCTTGTAATTTAGTAGTTAGCAGAGATATATGTGTGTGCAAGGAACGATAACTTTGTTCGATGACAGTTAATGGTTCATATGTACCAGGTTTCAGATTTGCTAATAAACATATTGAGAGTAAAACAAATATAAAAAAGTCTACCGAACACATAAGCCATTAAAATAATCTAGAATACTGTTCTGCCACTGACCATTCCAAGGCGGCAGCTCTATTGTCATCCATGTTATGTTTGTGATGTCATAGATCTTGCACTTTATTTATGCTTGTTATTGTCGTTTGTGTCTTTGCGTGTTGTTGGTTGACTGTAGTCCGTGGATGCTACATTTCCAGCTGTTCGGCTTTGTTTTAATCTGCTTTCATCACTCTTACCTTGTGCATTGTCCTTTTCATTGAATAACTAATTTGGTACAACGCGAAACTACGGTGTCATTGCGTGTCTATAATGCCATTGTTTACATTTTTTAATATCTCATATGTTTACATCTTCATAACCGCAGTATGTTCCAAGAAATGTAGATTAATGTCAATGCCATGATTATCGCATACGTATTTGCAAACTCTGTTTACTTTCATTATAACAGAAAACGTCAATGTTCGCTCATATTGACGTGTTCATATTGGCATGTAGTAAAATCATTGTACTGAAACTACTGTTGTTACAATACGCGATTCATTTAACAAGAACTTTGTCATGTGATGTAAACATTATAGTTTTCGTTTCATTTCGAGAAACAATCCCATGTTGTTACGACTATATGTTTTTCTTCAAATAAAAGTTATTAATGAAAATTAAATGTTAGAACCTATTCGTTTTTATATTGAAAATGCGTATACAATAACAACGTTATTATATTAACATTGGGATATATGCACCCGTTTTGCCGAGTATAAATATTGCGTTCCTACAGTCGGGCAATTTATGGTTACGCTGGATAACTGGAGTATATATCACAATACAAATCTAATAACCTATACATATCATATATTTTGTACTTTTTTTGAAATTTTACTTTCAAGTTTGTGTTTAGGAGTGTTTCTAAGATACCAAGCTCGATACAACGTTCCGGCTTTATAGACACTTATATTTACATGAAAGCAACACGATTCTACCAATGGTAGGTAGGTCCATATTCTTAATTGTTAAAATTTCACTTCATTGCCTCTAACTAATACTTATATTGTTTTTTGTATACAGACGTTGGCACAATAAAGGTTTCTTATAGATAGCTATAATACGCTGAACAACTTGAAAAAACGCGCCATTTAAGTATTAGTTAGAGCCTATGAAGTGAAATTTTAACATTTTAACAATTAAGAAACCCCGGTCAGTCGCTGTACTCCTGCGCTCCTTCCCATTGGGTTTCTTAATTGTTAAAATTTCAAGAAGCCTCTAACTGACTTAGTGTTTGCCCTACTTTTCCCCCGCGCTTCTACGAAACCACGCATCTTAACACGTTCGCGCTTCTACTAAATCCGCCTCCTTGTGTCCAAACAAGCGCGTGCCATTCAGTAAGCGATTACTTAATGATTAAATGGCTAAAATTGGTGATTTAATTTGGGTTAATTATCGAACTATTTCAAAAGTATTTCCTACCTTACCAGTCCTTCGGATGAGACTTTAGTGTTTGACCTACTCTTTCCTCCAATCAGACGGTGAGGAATTTTAAAAAAATGGCGAACTTATTCATGTAAATTTCTAACGATCACCAATTTTAACAATTTAATCATCAAGTAATCGCTTACTAAATGGCACGCGCTTGTTTGGACACAAGGAGGCGGATTTAGTAGAAGCGCGAACGTATTAAGAGGCGTGGTTTCGTAGAAGCGCGGGGGAAAAAGTAGGGCAAATCACTAGAGATAACCATGCTAATAATTTTTAATATGGGACGGTATGGGGTTGGTTTTACGGTCTGAAATTACGTTTTACGGATCCGCTACCTCTACTCACATACCGTCCCAGATTAAAAGTCTTAGCATGGTTATCTCTTAAATTTCCCGTCATACTTTTCCTTAGAGAAACAGCTGTGTGATCTTATAACAGATTCACAGTAGTAACAGATAAATCAATCAGACACAGCTGTTTAATAATAACAAATACAGACTAATAACCGATATGTTCCCAATCAGGCTTGGCTATTAACAGATACATATTGTATTGTGACTCAGCCATACGTTCAAAATACACTATTTAGACAACAGACTCAGTTTCTATAAAAAGTAAAATAAAAAAGTATTTGGATAATTATGTCATTCAGCAAAGACGATTGTAAATGTCTTTCATGTTCTAGTTTCTAGGCTGTCAACAGGATCTGGCAGATTGCCTGAGTGACGCACACATTTCGCTGAATGACGTCATGTGTCAATTAATGTATTCGTAGTGACGTCCTTCAGTTCATATAGAATGTTTTCGTTGAGCAAAACGATGTTATTAAATTATTTATCATTGATTGATTCAAACATTTCTATGATTCGGACACATGTATAGTCCATGTACTCGTAAAGTGTTATCTTAGATTGTACAACATGGACGAGTGTACAGCATAGAGGATTTAATCAAACAAAAGCAATCCAATCGTGTATTGGCCAATACTAACCTTAAAAAGAAATATAAAAAGATCGGACAGGGACAGTAGCATTCAAGGAGGACAGTCAACCACAACACACAGAAACAAACACGCAAACAGACAAACAAGAAGGCAAAAGCAATAATAAATGCAAACGACATCACAAACACAATAGGGTTGACAATAGGGCTACCGCCTTGGAGCGGTCAGTGGCAAAGTAGGCCACAGGGACATACCCTACGTCATATCTATCAGCAGCAAATTATTCCCTATATACTGAACACAATTCCTAGTTACTCACTTTTGTATTTAATTTTCTTAGTTTAAATTTATTTTTAAAAGGTTGTGTAATAAGTATTTTGTTTTGACCAATAGCTCGTAAAAACATGTATTTTTTGTTTAAATTGTTACATTCTTTTCAGAGTTATCCTCCTTTTATATGAAAACATGAACTGTGCTGGAAAAACACGTAACATGAATCAAAGACCGCTTAAAGATATAAACTTCTCCAAATTGGTATGAAATAAAAAAAACACATTAAGTTTGACCCATTTATTGAATATAAATCTGCAAATAAAATAATAAAACAGTCTATAAAAAAAATATGACAAAAATGAAACATGGATAATCCTAAATTACTTCCCTTTTAATTGAATATCGTTTGAAATTCAAATAACTGCAAATATTTCAAAAAAATATTTTGCAAACGCATTCATTTTGCTGTGGTAAGGGTTAGTAAAACATGATGTCAAAATAATTTTAGTGCTCTAATTTAAGGTACTTAACAAAATCCTATGTACCCAGTTGTATCACTGTTATAATTTATTTCTAAGAAAACACATCGACTTAAAACCTTTAAAACAGGTTCATGCAATCAGACCAGACGATTTAAACTCGTTATTTCGGTGCAGCCACAGCTACAATCAAGCGTGAATTCACCAAAACAATAAAAATAGTATAGACGTATTCTTAGGTGGGTACTTTGGACCTTTGATTAGTATATGTGTATATAATAGGATTCTAGACCGTATTTTACTAGTAAGCAATAATAAATATTAGCCGCATGAAATACGATAAGAACAATTAATGCAGCATTGTTTATTATAGAATATAACCTGGCGGGTTTTATTGCTGACACTAGGGTAAAAGTGAGATCTGGTGTACACCATAGAACCGGTTTAAACTCCCAACGGAACAATTTTGCCACTGACCGTTTCTAAGGCGGTAGCCCTATTGTCAGGCCTTTTATGTTA